>WEIV01019413.1:22651-61114 GCA_013390005.1 Calyptomena viridis | reverse complement strand
CTCTGGTTCAGGAACTGCAAAAAGCAACAGAAAAAGAAGCCTTCAGTTGCTGGTGGTGTGTCTTGTTTACATCCTCCAAGGGCTTCAGCTGGAGCAGAAGCCTCAGGCACCCTTCAAGCAGGTGGAAATTTGCAGAGATACCTTGAGAAGCACAAATGGGACCCCTGCTAGTAAAAGCTGGGTGTGCTTTGCTGCCTTCTCTGCTTTAGACAATCATTACTGTTTCAAGGAGTTTGAGGTTTTGGTATTTCCAGGAAGAGGTGAGGGACAAGGCATAGCCATGCAGTTCCCTTTAACTTAACTACAAGGATTTACCACTCTTGAGGCATGGTAAACCTTTTTGAGTTTTTTCCATGGCTCAATCTTGTGAGTAAAAACTGTAACATGAACCCGATCATTATTCCCTCTCTGGAGAGAGATGTCACTAGTTTTAAGACTGATTAAATTTTTACAGGGCCACTGAAGTAAAATCCCCATACCTTTCTGGCTTAGGGGAGATGAAACAGTTGAACACAAGATCTCTAACGAAACAAGAAAAGCTATTGTTTAAGTTTCAAGTAGTCTCATGGCTAGTTATGGCAACTGTTTCTCATCTGGGATGGATCAAGGCTTGTGGTGTAAACGCATACTGCTGCCTGCAGCCCTAGTTTAGGATTCAGATTTGTCTGTGCTTAGGAGAATATGTCCCAGTGTTCAAGTGAGATGCAAAACAACAGGGACTCTCTGGCCAGCACTGCTCCAAGTTCCATTTGGAGAAGCCTGAGCCTGGAACACCTGTGTTAGCCACCCAAACCTGGCATCAATCTGATCTATTTATCTGTTATTTGTGTGAAAACTGGTCTAAATGCTAACTAAGATCACCAGTCTACTAATCCCAATGGAGCAGGTGCTTTACAAACACAGTAGTAAAGGCTCTGTTTGGAAGAACTTATGGTCTGGAAGCCAAGGGAAGACTATGAGTGAAAAAGGAAAAAGAAACAAAATGGCTTGGAAGCTGTCAATGGGAAGAACTGCAGAGTTAAGTGTTGCTGTACAAGTTTTTTTCACTGGGATGGAAACTCCACTGTGTCTGGTTATGTATGATCTATCCAGACAAGAAAGGTTTCATCCACCCATATTCTTAGCCCAGACTTGGACAATATCACTTCACCCTTTCAGCAGGTACTAGAGGAATACAACTCACCATAAATGTGCAAATAAAGGGAGGAAGAAGAAATTACCTTCTGCTGTGAAATGCTGTCTGGCATACTGACTCCTATGCATGGACACACACACACACATACACACATTCATTTATGGACACACAAAGAGACCCAGAAGGAGGTGAGGAGGGAAAGTTTTTCAGCCTCACACTAAGCTTCACAAAGGGGGTGAGTGAATTGTCTGAGCAAGCTGTAAAGAATTGAAGGAGAATCCAACTACAGCTTATGTTTCATATTTGCATTGAATGCTCGAGTTTCCAAATTAAATCTGCAAGTTAGACAGGAGTCCATGTTGTCTGCTGATCATCTGTTTAAAGGGAGAATGAAAACAGAAATGACAGAAGAAAAATAGTTGCAAACAACAGCAGTAATTAAAATCAAGCATTTAAGCATTACCACCCCTCCCCCCAGCCACATTTGTCTGGGGAGAAGATAAATAACTTCAATGCAGGCTCAAGATCTGAAATATTTAAACCAG
This sequence comes from Calyptomena viridis, assembly GCA_013390005.1. Lineage (NCBI taxonomy): Eukaryota > Metazoa > Chordata > Aves > Passeriformes > Eurylaimidae > Calyptomena > Calyptomena viridis. The sequence goes on along the minus strand of WEIV01019413.1, from coordinate 59,434 downwards.
GTCCCAAAAGCCCGTACACATTTTTAATCAAAACCTGCTCTTTTTGGTTCCTTTTTCTACATAGATGCCCTGACTTGATAGAACACCAAAACCTCATTAAATTGCCATCAGTACAATACAAAAGATGAAAATGATCAATGCTATTCAAACTGTTGCAACTGTACACATACTATGTTAGACAATTCTTTCTCAGGTTCAAGGTTACACATGGCATCATAAGGAGTTCATCTCCTCCCCGCCTACCAGTGCTAAACAGTACTGGATTCTTGCCAGAACAAAAGAATCCGCAGTCAGTTCCTTCAAGACTGAAAAATAAAGTTTGGGGTTTTTTTCTCCCTGCTGGAAAAAAAAACAAAAACAAAAAATACAAACCCTGAAGAAAAGCAGACAGCTGCTAACTAGTTGTCTAGCTGTCTATTTGTGGACATTTTCTTTCATCTTGTCATACCTTTTGTGTTGTTTGAAATGTTTGGAGCTTAGAATTGAAGAAAACTCAGTGGATTCCAGACTTGTATTAAAAGAAAGAAAAAGAAAGGCAGAGGAGTTCTGACAACAGATGTATGTATTTGTGTGTTGGGGCCACATCATTCCAAGCATCAGCTAGAGCACTGATTTTATTTTCATGTGACTGAAGGAAATTTTTCAGACAAGAAAATATACAGTAACAATGCAATTTGTAGAAAATCCCATACATTAGAATGTAAGTAACTGGGATATGTTGTGAGTCCTCTGCAGAACAAGCTGAGACCATTTGGTCAATGACATCTGCTGCTTTTGCGTTTCTGCTGTTCTGTTTTCATAGAATCGGTGAAGTCAATCTCTTTCTAGACAGTTTTGCTCTGCTTTACCATGTGAGCTTTTGGAAGGAAGCAAGGCAAAAGTCTAATTAATGTCAGTGATCTTCAATGAACTTTAGATCAGACTGTCGTGACTTTACCTCAGCTGATTTTTGTTGCCTTCTTCTATGCAAACAGTGAGTGAAGAAGGGGACTAGCTTTTACTCTGGCATCCGGATATGTCTCTGGAGCTTCTAATTTCCTCAAGCTTACCTCTTCTTCCAGCAGAAAGAAAAAGCAAAACTGGCTGACAAGTGAGCAAAAGCCAGGAGGAAACCACTGAAAAGCTTCTCCTGGGCTGAGGAACTCTTCTTATCCTGTCCCTTTTCAGCTGCCTTTCCTGGCACCCTGATGGCAAAGACCTCCTGTTTTCTCAGGAAAAGCAAGGCTTTGTGGCTGTCAGCAAGTCTGAGGCAGAAGTATCCCAAAAAGGGACTTATTTGGAGAGACTAGAACATCCCTAGCACATTGCCACTGGAGTCTATGAGATTAGTGTTAGACGAGGAAAGACATTTCCTCCCCTCCTCACTATTTAAGAGGCAGCTGTAGCATGAAATTTCAGGTGCTGTGTGGCTGCCTGTGCACCCTGTGACCCATCTGCCCATATTTCTTGACCAGGGTGTCAGGCTGGAGTGGTAGCACCATCACCATCAGCTGTGACCTTGCTGCTTCTCTTATTGATGATGCTGGCTGTTGGAGGCAGGGTGACCCTGTGGTTCAGCATCACTTCTTGGATCAGGGTTGTCCAAGAGGAAGTTCTCATTGGATCAGTGTTTTCCTCCTCCACCAGGAGCCTTTTGTGCCTCTTCTTGTTTTTGCCAAAATACCAAAGCTGTGAGAACAGTAAACTGAGCTATGCTGGTTTCCAGCACCTGAGAAACCTGTCTGCCTGTTATCTCAGGTAATTCTTGGTCCTGCAACAGAGAGTGTTAGCTGCCAGAGCAAGGGTATGAGACCCTCATTTAAAATAGCTTCTGCCACAGTGACTTCTCTCACACTGACTTCTCTCTATGTAAGCCAAAGAAAGTCCTCAAAAGCCGCTAACTTCCTGAAGCAATCCCATGAGTTCTTTTTTGTTCTTCAGCTTTAGCTCTATAGACAAAGTGTGCTGCCATGGCCATGGAATGACGGGCAGAGACCCTCTTGTCTGCACTGAGACACAATGGCCTGTGCCAGAGGATGTCCATGAGCTTCTGAGACTAAAGAAACATGAAAAAAGTCACAACTTCAAACCTTAGGTGAGAGACAAGAGCTTTGAACAAGGTTTTTCATCCTGACAGCAGATGTCTTTTTAGGAGCTCCTTGATTAGACCTTGGATAATCAAGAGGTTGAAGAGACATGGGATATTTACATATAAAAAGGAACTCTACTTTTGGGATTAATTATACTATTCAGGGTTCACACTAAACGCCCTTTTTTCCCAGACTTTATAGAGCCCTTGCTAGGATTAAGCCTCCATCGAGTAGATTATCTTTACACAGAAGCTGGATCTAGTGTTACAGGCTCTTTATTATCTCTTCTTTGAGAATGTGCAGGCTATCCCCTTGAAGTTCTTAACCCTTAAAGCACTTTATCTAGTATTTATTGTTTCTTCTCCACAGGCATCTGAGAGATGGCAGCACTCGTATACAGATCCCACCTGTCCTTGTTCTCCCTAAGAGCATCATCTCTTCTCCCCTTGGCTTCTTCTGTACACAGGGGGTCTACATCAGCATCAGGCCCTGTTTCCTAATTCTTTTCATCCCCAAGAAGTATGCAGCATTCTTGCCTGACTCGGGTGGGCTGCAAAGTTCCTGTCAAATGCAAATGTATTCCAGCTGCTGGGAATTTGATGCATTCATATTGAGGGTTGTAAGAAAGGCCGTCAGTGGATTGGGTGATAAAAAGGTCAGGACTGGCTGCCTGAGGAAGGTGGAGATAAGAGGAACACAGAATAGAGGGTTACAGAGTAGTGAGTGACTTAAAAGTTCTCTGCAGTAATGCTGTATCTATTGAGAGTAATAGGGTGTTTGAAAGAATATCTGGAAGCTCCTGGGTGTAATCTTGCATTTCCTCCTAAAACAGCAAGTTCTGGAGAAGAGCCTAAGTGGACCCATGGTTCTGTTTTCTCTGTGCATGTGCTCCAGAGACTGCTGGCACAGTGTGCTGCAGGAGACTGCTGGCAGACACGCACCATTGGGGCATCCCTTGTTAGTGAGTGACTGATGCCAGCCATGCCATTTCTCCTGTGCTGCCTTCTCTATCCTGATGCAACCACTGCTCCAGGACATCTATTAGGATCCACATGCAAGAAGAAGAAGAGGTTTACTGAGCAGCACTATCTAGACATTTCCTTCTCACTGTTCCCATAATTGAGCAGAGACACATTTCTCCTTGCCCACTTCCTGTTCAACAAAATGTCAAACTTTTCTGAATTGATTTTCTTATAATTTTTTAATAGCTTCTGGCTGTGGACATTGGAATCTGCTCCAGTGCTATCATATTAACTTCTTTCTACTTCAGCAGAAGGAAGTGATCAAAAATAACATCTCGTAGTGATCTCCAAATTGTGCCGTCAGCTGTAAATTGCCCAGGCAGCATTATGCTGGTCTTATCACCCGACAAGATCCCCAGCTGATGTTAGCTAGTGCATATTCACTGTTCCATTCTGTGCCAGTCTCCTGCCATGTCTTTGCTCCCTAACTGGGCATGACAGAACTGAAATAAATGGAGCTGTGTTGATTTTAATGGTTCACCCTCATCTGAGAAGGACGAGGTGTGCCTTCTTAGCTATCAGCCACTTGGATGTCTGCTGGCTGGCAAGTGAAGCATATACTTTCTCCAACTAGATATGCTTCTTCTTCAATCATACTACCTCAGTCCGAACAGGAATAATCACAGCTCCTCCTTCACTAACAATGGCCACTTATGTGAAAGATGCAGAACTGAGCAGGCTATGACTAAATGTGCTGGAAATATGAAGAGGAGAATGATCTTTGACTGTGCATTAAGGCGTTCTAAAGCAGATTCCTCTTGCTCTCTGGGTTTAATTCAGAAGGGATTTTCTAGCCACACAATCAAGTTTTTCACTGCAGGAACTGGGAAATCTCGGGTCTTGTGCAGGACACAAAAAAACCCATAAAGGGATCCAGGGCGTGTATCAGTTTCTGCGGAGATGACAGCAGACCTTACTGCTGTTCCAAATATGCAATGCTGTTGGACCGGAGAGGCATCATTCCTAGTGATTCCAACAAAGGAGACTTGATCTCTGTTTCTAGGGATTCACATTGCCTGTTCTTAGTCAGCTCATACTTTTCTAAATATTTTTCCTCTTGATCTCTTAAAATAGTTTCCCAGGCTGTCTCTACTGCTGATGTTAACATGCTCCAGTCTGTGCTCCTTTTTTATTATGTCTCTTTGTCTTCTTTTTTTTTTTTTTTTTAACTAAATACACATAACTCACATCATTCATTTTTGAGTTTGTAAGCAATTTATCCTAAACACAGCCTTTATGTGGAGACATGCAAGGATGCTTCTTTAACGTTCAATTTTGTTTGTTTGGATTTTTTTTTTTCATTGTTTTGGTTTTGCTTCTTTGTTTTTAAATTCTGAAAGTATAATGTCACCTAAACCTGTAGCCTTAATTCACTGCTAACAATTCAGTGTTCTTTCTGCATGCTTCCTGACGTCTTACCTTACTTTTCCAAAATTATAATTTCTCCTGAAATGCAGCATGACTTCCTTGGTAAGAGCTAGATAAATCACACTTACTCTCAAAATGATCAGCATTTACGAATAATTATACAATCAGATTTGCATTGTTCTGTTGTAAAACACTCATTCTGTAGCAATGATCAAAGTATTTGATATGGTTGTTCCTTTCCTGAGCATACTTATTTGTTGTTCGTATTTCATTTGCCTGCTAAGATCTGCAATTTTTAGTTTTGATGTTACAGGTTGTTGGGTATTTCTCCCTTTCAAGTGTCAGTGTTTGCCCCACACCACTGAGTGCTTATTATATCTAATGCTTCCTTTTCTAGATCTGTTTACACCTGTAAATATGTCTAGTTTATCGTTTGATATTGTCCCCTACTCGTTTGCCAAAGATGTCTGGCTTTTATCTTACATTTTAAACTAGTCAATATGAGTGTTCATGAAAGATGAGGAAAATAACAAACTTGTCTCTAGTTGTGCAATCAAGTACAAGTGTGGCTGCCTTTAAACAGAATGTGTTAATTCTATGATTTCTGCAATTTCATTTAACAGGCCTGTTGTAACTTGTCTCTTGTTACACTGAAACACACATTAGTCTTAGTAATAAGACTACTATTGATGAATATACACTAGTAGTTATTTAGCACAGGTGGGAAATGATGGCTCTGGTGCACTGTAGGTGGGATTAAATGGATAGACTTTCCCTAGACAAGCTAGTTTAACTGCAGCGGGAAGCATTAACTTGTCTGAAATATACCATGTTCTGCTTACAACACAATGATTGGTGTCAGCCTGTGGTACTGACCTGATCTGGCTAAACTACTCATTGGGATAAAGTAGAGTGTGCATTGGAGATAATGCCTTTTCTTGCCTTCTAACTTGTCCTCTGTTTCTCCTATAGTGTTCCATGGTATTTTTTAGCATCCTGACACTCCTCTTTGGTTCAGCTGTACGTGCGTATGTATGCGATTCCTCCCTGCACGTCTGCAACTGAGGGTCTCTCTTTAATTCGCCCTGGCTTGACTGCTGGTCTGTAACACTCTTTGTGAAGACCATTGTTGGTGGAAGTGGCAATGCTGGTTATATTCCCAGGTGTGACACTCATGAGGGGTGATGGTGGTGCTCAGCATGCTGGCAACGTCAGGAACACTGAACTGCAGGTGCAGAAGCAGTGCTATCACTTGATCCATGCAAATCCATGCCCACTGGATCCTGCTATTAGAGCTGGATCGAAAATGTGACATCGTTGTCATTTTCACCTGTTTGACTTTTCCTCTTGAGTATGAAAGTAAACAGATCAGATGATGGGATTAGAGGTAATGTTGATTTCTCACACACATGGGGCCTAAATTGTATTCATGGAAGTGAACGAACGAACGAACGAACGAATGAATGAATGAATGAATGAATGAGATTCTGCTGGCTTTGACAGGGTTTTAGGTCAGGTTGGAGGGTACATGTAACACCAACACTGGAAAACATCTTCAAAGTTTGTTAAAACACTGAAATGTTACCATCTTGTGGAAAGTTTTAATAACTTTTTTATTATTATTTATTAATTTACCTCATAATTGTCTCTTCTGAGCTACTAAGTAAAAAAAATAGCAGCATGCAGTCACAGCAGGTATTCAATGACATATTCAACACAGACATATTGGAGTGTATTTGTGAATGTTTGTATTTTGTTGACAGAACCTGCTCACTCTATGCTTCATGTTAGTCATCTTCTGTCATGTATCTGAGCTTATGTTCCTTTCTCAGTGAAATAAAATGAAATAGCTCACCTGGAAATTCCAGCTCTCTCCAGTGGGACCATGACAGAAAGTGAAGAGTATATCCCTGCTCTGAATGTGCATAGCAATACTACAACAGGCCAAGAAGAAAATGGGTGAAGAGGTGTGGGGCAAGGAGACAAGGGACCCAACAGGTTAGACCTGCGTGAAACAAGGGTAAAAGTATTCTTCATCAAGAGCCTGGTTTAGGGTCTCTTGCACCTACCTGAGGATGTAGATCATAAAGCTTATATGAAGCTTATATGTATATCATAAAGCTTATCCCTGAGGATCAGACAAAGCAATTCCTCTCTCTTCTTTTCTGCCAGCATGAGTCAGAATGACCCTTGGGTGAGGCTTGTCTCCACTGAGGCTTTTCAGTAGAGACCACCAATAGCAACGGTGAGTGATATAGGCAATGGCTGGATGAGCTTCCTTGTTGCTGACTTCAATTCTGCAAGTTTTCATTAGAGGCCGGAAAATTGCTCTCATAATAAATAAAAGTGAGGGATGGCAATATTTAAATTATTTCAGAAGACATATTCTGTGCTTCCATCACTAACATGACTGTTTGAAAGCTGGTTTTCATCTGCTTCTTTGTGATGAAATTAAAAAGGTGTCTGTTAAGTGAATACCTGGAGAGAGTAAGTCCCGCTCTAAAATTTACTGGATTAGTGTCAGATCCAAAGCCCACTGGAAACAATGGGAAATCTCCTGGTGAGTTTGGTGGGCTTTCAGTTCAAGGTCTAAACATCTGATGCTCTGCATAATGACTGATTATTTGTGTACCTCTCTTCTCTGATCATAATCTCTGCCTCTTACTGTTGACTCAGAAGAAGCAATGCAGCAATTTGCAATCTTACCTGGCAAGATAGCAGCCTTGCTATAAAGCTGTATGTCTTGCTGTCTGCAGTGGTCAAATCAGCCTCAAGTAACCATGCGGAGTAAATGTACAAACAGTCCCATCAGACTTCAATTTTCTGTTCGGTGTTTACTAAAGACCTTTAAACAATTTTTATTCTTTCCTATAAGCCTCTGATTTTGTTGCAATGTGAAAGAAATAGAACTGGTGGCTTTTCTCCCTTTTGTCTGCGACTTATTTGCTAATATCTGCATCTTAATTTGCAGCAATGGAAAGCAGACAAAAAGCCAATGCTGCTCCAACTGATGGCAGCTTTGACCTGTTTTTCTTGGGTGTAAATAGCTGTGGCAGACTCCAAGTAAAGGAGAGTCAGACCTCATTGCAAATTATTACTAAATTCACCATTTGATGCTCTTTTGGAAAAATCCATTTTATACAGTTTGAATCTAGTTTTGAATGGTTGCATCATGCTGTATATAATTCGAAAACTATTTTCTACAGTCATGAATTTTTCCCTGGAGTGGCTTCCCAGGTAATCAAACGTTAGTGTTTTTTGCACTAGAGATGCTAGCCTTTCTTTTATTAAGTGTTTTGCGTTTCTAACATGATGCTCTTCTTCACTGATTTGGTGCTTAGAATCATAGAATACAATGACAGAGCAATTTAGGTTGGAATTCAGTAATTTAGGATCATCGAGTCCAAACATTAACCCATCTCTGCCAAACCCACCACTAAACCATGGCCCCAAATGCCACATCTAGGCGTCTCTTAGATACCTCCATGGACAGTGATTCAACCACTTCCCTGGGCAGTCTATGCCAATGCTTGACAACCCTTTCAGTGACTAATTTTTTCCTCATATTCAAACTCAACTTCACCTGGACCGCTTGAGGCTGTTCTTTCTAGTTCTATCCCTTGTTACTTGGAAGCAGAGCTTGGCCACCACTTGGCTCCATCCTCCTTTCAGGGAGTTGTTCAGAGTGAGCAGGTCCCCACTCAGTCCCTTCCAGGCTAAACGTTGCCAGTTCCCTCAGCTGCTCCTCATCAGATTTGTGCTCCAGACCCTTCCCCAGCTTTGTTCCCTTCCTTGGACATGCTCCAGCCCCTCACTGTCTTTCTTGTTGTGAAGGGCCCAGAACTGCCCCCAGGACTGGAGGTGTCTCAGCACTGCAGGCACAGGGGGACGGTCACTGTCCTGCTCCTGTGGCCATGTTATTGCTGGTACAGGCCAAGGACCATTGGCATTCTTGGCCACCTGGGCACACCTGGGCTCATGTTCAGCTATTGTTAAAAATTCATACCCAGGAGCTTTTCCCCTGTGCAGCTTTCCAGCCACTTTTCCCCCAGCCTGGAGCACTGCATGGGATGGTTGTGAACCAAGAGCAGGACTTGACCCTTCTTCTTGTTTTACCTCATACAATTGGCCTCATCCCATCAATCCAGCCTGTCCAGATCCCTCTGCAGAGCCTTCATGCCCCTCAGCAGATCAACATTCCCACCCAACCTGGTGGTGTCTGCAAACTGACTGAGGGTGCCCTCAACCTCCTCATCCCAACTGTTAATAAATATATGAAACAGGACTAGCCCCAACACTGAGCCCTAGGTGACACTCCTGGTGACCATTCCCATCTGGATACCACTCTATTCCCCACCACTCTGTGGGTCTGGCCATCCAGAGAGTTTTTTACAAATAAACAAAGCACTCATCCAAGCCATGAGTTTCTCCAAGAGAATGCTGTGGGAAAAAGCATCAAAGCCTTTACAAAAGTCAAAGTCTTTACAAAAGTCCACAGCCTTTCCCTCATTCACTAGGGTGGTCACCTTGTCATAAAAGATCAGCTTGGTCAGGCAGGACCTGCCCTTCCCGAACCCAAGCTCACTGGGTCTGATCCACTGGTTGTCCTGCATGTGCTATGTGATGGCACTAAAGATGTTCTGCTCCATGACCTTCTCTGGCACCGAGGTCTGTAGTTCCCCAGATCCTCCTTCTGACCATTTCTGTAGATACCTGTCACATTTGCTAACCTTTAGTTAACTGGGACCTACCTGGTTTTCCAGGAATGCTGGTGCATGGTGGAAGGGAGATCTTCCACTAGCTCCTTCAGTGCTCATGGGCACTTCAGTGCTCATGTGAGTGTCTAAGTGGTGTAGCAGGTAACTGACCATTGCTTTATGGATTATGGGGGCATAATTTTGCTCCCATCCCTTTCTTCCAGCTCAGGGAACTGAGTACCCTGAGAACAGACAGTTTTACCGCTAAAGACTGATATAAAGAAGACATTAAGTGTCTCAGCCCTTTCCTCACCCTTTATAGAGGGTACTCTACAGGTAGAGTGCATAAAATGAAGACTGGAGATTCTCCTTGGCCCTCCTTTTGTTGCTGATGTATTTAGAAAAATATTTTTATTGGCTTCCACAGCAGTAGCCAGATTAAGTTCTAGTTGGACTTTGTGCCTTCTAATTTTCATCTTACATAACCTCACAATATCTCTGTTGTTCTCCTCAGTGGCCTGACCCTTCTTTCAAAGGTCAAAATTTTCTTCTTTTCCCTGAATCCCAGACAAAGCTCTCTGTTCAGCCAGGTCAGTCTACCCCACCAGCTCATCTTTTTGCATGTGGGGTCAATCTATTCCTTCTCCTTTGGGATTTTCTCCTTGAAGTGTGTCCAGTGTTCCTGAACTCCTTTATCCTTCAGGATGGTCTCCCAAGGGACACTCTCAACCAGCCTCCTAAACAGGCCAAAGTCTGGAAGTCCAGACAGGCCCTCTGGAAGTCCAAGGTGATAGTTCTGCTGACACCTCTCCTTACTTCACTGAGAGCCAAAAGTGATATTTTCATGATCACTTTGCCCAGGACGGCCTCCAACCATTCCATCACTCATCAGTCCTGAACCAGTACTGAACAAGAGGTCCAGGAGACATCTTCTCTCATTGCTTCACTCACCAACTGTGTCAGGAGGTTCTGTGCCACACACAGAATCTCCTGGACTATTTCCTCTCTGCTGTGTTGCATTTCTCACAGTCATCTGGTCAGCCGAAGTCTCCCACAAAACCAAGAGCTAAAGATGGTGACACTCCTCCAAGCTGCTTATGGAATATTTTTGCTGCCTCTTCATCCTGATAGGGTGGTCTGCAGCACACTTTCATCATGATATCTGCCTTCTTGGCCTTCTCCCTGACTCTTATGCCTAAACAACTCTATTGTCAGCACCACCAAGCTCTATATAATCAAAACACTCCCTGACACACAGGTCAACCTCCTGAGAGACTGATTGAGAACTGGGAAGTGTTTGGTTAAAACAGTAGCTGAAGTATGTTGTAATTTTTTTCTTACCTTGACTCACATATGTTCCTGTCTCTCCTGCTTGGAGCATTGCATTGACTGTGGTAACAGGAAGATTTACAAAATCATTGCAATTTAAGGAGCAATTACTGGAGAATCTTCAAAGTTTTTCGCTTGTGTCTTATTGGTCTGTGTCCAATACCCAATGAATCCAGTAGGAGTCTTTGTCTGGTCTGTAGAGACATTTGATCAGGTTAAGCAAAAATTCAGTTTCATAGATGAACAGTAACATTTGCTAGTATATCCAGAGTGGAATGTGAGTGTGTGTATTTACATTAATCACAATACTTTTAAAGTTTCATGCATTATACCTCTTTACCTCTATCTCCAAAGACACTGATAAATCATATAACATTAATGGCAAAAATGCAGAGAAATGCAATCAGAGCCTCAACTGGAATGCCTCTCATCCTGAAGTCACCTGTTGTCCCCTGTGGAAATAGAACCAGGAATGTGTTGGAGGACAAGCTCATTTCCTGTGACCCCTCTTTGAAGAAAGTCTAATAATTTCAGGGTCATCAGAACTCACTTTTAAAAACTTCTGACTGTGGTATTTTTATACATGTAGATCTAAAAGTACCAGGTTCTCTCTCCTTGCTTAAACAGCAACACTGTAGACCTCTCCCTCCTCTCCCAGCAGACTCTGTCATGACACTGAGAAAGGAGTAACAACAAACAAAAGGGGTGATGGCAATTTGTTTCTTATCAGAAGAAGTCTACTTCATGACTGACTCAAAGGAATAATTATTGTCAAATTGTCTCTGTGTGTAGAAAGTCTGCATTTCCTTTTCTCAGCCTGACTTCATTATGGTTCTTATCAAACTGGACACTACTTCAAGAGGATTTCTTTGTTATTTTGTGGATTCTTGGTGTTGGGGAAGAGAACTGATTCTTCTTTTAAAACTTGGAGGGAGTTTTAAAATCCCAGTACTCTGCAAGGCCAAATTTCTTACCAAAACTTGCAGGAAGAGTGTATCCATACTGGATTAGACTCCTGGTTATTTTCCTGATGACTTTGATAGAGTCCAACTGTGAATGAATAAATGAAGGGCAAAATCTCCAAAATGCAGCTAGGCAGAGTGATCAAACTGTGACACAAGAGAGAACATTTTCTTTCTAATCTGTGTGAGTTGTCCATATACACAAATAATGAGGTAAAAAAATAATAAAATAATGAAGTACGTCGACTAGTTTTCTATAGCTATTTTGAGAACTGGTTGAATAAACAGGAAGTAAAAAAAAACCCAACTATTTTTTTTCTCCCTTCTCATATCCTTGAAAAGAATATTTGACAAAATGTGGAGTTTTCAATGAAATTCACTCTGCTCTTTGTTGTCATTGTAGCCAAGATCACTAATTATAACCACCAAGTCATTAATATTGCAGAAAGTCCACAAATGGTATACAGATAGCCTTCACAAGAGGTGTCAATGTCTGTCAAAAACATTACCTTTCTGTACCTTTAACATTTTGGCTTGAAGGTTTGTCTCTATCCTACATCAAACAACAGGATAGAAAAGAGGACCTTAACATTATCCAGCTCACTTCCACCTTTTTATCTGATTCTTCTTTAAAGAGCTGTTAGATGGGTGATCTGTTGTTTGTCATTCACCACTTGTAGCTTGTTTTTTTATTTTCTTCTAAGATAAGTCATCAAAGAGGAGTGGGAGCTAAATTTAATTTGGAATAGCATCACAGACTGCAAGGCCAATGTTACCTGGCTTCCCACATGACACAAGCAAGAGAGTAGGCTCTAGGAACCTGTGCTTCAAGCCTGCATTTCTCTTCACTCTGAGGAAGTGAACTACAGTAAGCAGTGACAGCAAAGGTGAGGAGAATGGTCTTTTTTTTGCATTGCTATGCAGAGTGGAATCCAGAAATGTTTCTCTTTGCCACAGAAGGGCTTTCTACCAGGCACTATGTGTGCTTAAGTAAGTAGGAGGAGATTTACCTCCTGAAGGTCATGTGAAATCATTCAAAGTTGACATCATTCCAAGGCATGGTGTGAAAGGAGCTTGTATTCACTGTGCCTTAAGCCATGGAGGGGGAATGTGACTGACCAGTCAGCTATAAACTGGCCTTAGCAGGAACCCCAGAGCCATGGAAATTACTATGAGTAGCCAAACACTTGCCCCTTTATTTAGCAGCCATGAAGTGCAAGTTGTGCAAAGCCTGTTTAACAGACATTCCCCTACCAGACCTGGTTAGAATGGGCTCCTTCCAGAGTCAGTGGCAGTGGAAGAGATCAGCATATGAAACCACCTTCGGGAGAAAACAATGTTCTAAATTAAAATATATCATATTTTTATGGTGTCTGAAGACGATCCTCAGGTGCTAATTTCATCTCTACAGTGTAATTCTGATGTGAATGTGTGTTGTCTACTTACATGGTGAAGAAATCATATAAGTCTTCCCTCTTTTCTGCAAGGATTAATTTTTCTAGGTGCAAACATGGAGGGGTTTACACTTAACCCAAGTGTGAATTTGGAGGTCTATCCTTACGAATAAGTCACTTTACCCAGAAATTCCCTTAAAGGTGCAATGGGACTGGGAGGCATTTAAAAAAGCAGAGAACATACAAACTGAAACTTCTGTTGGCAGTACTCAAATGATGTTGTAGCTACTGTCTTTGAATCAAAGGAAAAGACACTATTTAGGATAGAAAGGCAAGAAAGAAAACCTGCATACAAGAGAAGCTCTGGGGAGGTCATTAGCCAGGCAGGATATAACTACCTGAGCTGGGGTCAGGGTAGGACACAGGTAATATTTTTGGTACACATATGGAAAATGCAATGAGATCCAAAGGTACACATATTTCTGTCTGTCTGTCTGTCTGTCTATCTATCCATCTATCTATCTATCTATCTATCTATCTATCTATCTATCTATCTATCTATCTATCTATCTGTCTGTCTGTCTCTCTGTGTCTCTCTGTCTCTCTGTGTCTCTGTCTCTCTGTCTCTCTGTTCTGTGTGTAATTACTATTCCACTGTGAACAATGTACTTGTCTGTGAAAGAGAAGTGGGGCTGAGACTAAAGGAAAGACTTCAAAGTAAGCCTAATTATTTTCTAATTTTGTTTCCCTTTGCTAGCTGCAGTTCACAAAATAAGTGTTTACAAGCCAGCTTGTAAACATGCCAGTTTAAAGTATATGCAAACAAAGCATGTCCTTTGCATGTCCTCAAAACAGGTGAGTGCACAGGTGAAAGTTTGCGTTTTGCAGATGTATTTCAGTGCTTTCAGCTCTCCTTTGTTTCAAATCTTGTCCCACTGTGGTTCAGTGGAACATTTTCAGAAATCCCCTTGGTATCTTGCTTAGGATGACATCCCAAGCAAGCAGCACTATCTTTTCTCTCTACTGGAGGGGGAAAAAGGTGGTTATTATTTAACATGCAAAGGTAACAGGTAGGTCAGATCTTCTGCCTTTGTTTCTCCAGCAGCCAAGTTACACTAGTGAGGGCCTGACCAGCCTGGTGGTGTTAAAGGCAGTAAAGCAGGGTTGGAATATATCAGCAGGGGATCTGACCACTGGACTCCAACACCGCATCTGCACTCTTAGAAATAACCCAAACAAACAACAGGGAATCTGCTTGAGCTCTGGTGTGATTTTTCAAATGGTTCATCAATTTATTTTAGTGGATGCCCAACACTGACCACTTGCTATATTGATGGAATAAAGAAATTAGCTAGAAGACTGCTAGAAAACATGAAGGAAGAGAGGGAAGAAAGGCCTAGCATCTGACTGACATCCTTGGTAGGGGGCAACTTTGCTGCATAAACATAGGAAGCAGCCAGTGTTTCTAATTTCTCATTTTCATAAAGGTCATGTCACTAGCTGGCCTACCAAGCTTGCACTCCCCCTAACAAAAGAAAGACCTGCTCCTTGCCAGTATCAGAGGAGCTGGGGGAAGTAGTGAGTTTGGTTCTCCAGCCAGCCACTAAATTGTTCAAGATATATTGTGTTACTGGAATTCAAAGTCTGGAATAAACTCAGAGTTTTTGTATTACTCATATGAGTTATTATTAGTACTTGTATTACTTATATGAGTTTCTTTGTGAAATGCATGTTCCTGTTCTTTAGTTCTCTTGCTGTCATTCTCTCATAGGTGGATAGCAACCAAGACTTTCCCTCTGGTCCACACTGCCTACTATTCAAAGGAAGGTTTCCAGACAATGACTAAGGAACACATTAAAAAAATATACCTTGAAATATGTCTTGGAGAAAGTTACCCACATAGACACAATTTCATTAGATTTTGGTTGTCCTCCCTGAAAGAAATGCAGCTGTTAAGCAAGCTACAAAATCTGCCAGCCCAGAGGCCTCAGCACAGCAGCTGAATGAGAATTGATCAAAGTTCTGGTGAGTTAGAAGATGAGAATTCCTCCTGCATTAGTAGGGAGCAGACCCTCATACATCTCATACCAGACCAGGTTAAAGAGAAGAGCTACAGAGTACCAAGGACATGATCTCATAAGATCTCCCTTGGCTTTCAACTCGACAGGGGAGCTCCAGGAACACACCAGCATATATTGGTATATGTGTTAACATGGTTAGTATGCTCAACATGGTAAGAAATGAGCCCCTGGCTATCACATCCCATTTGAAGTTAGCCACTGCAGCCAGTGAAGAGAGCCCTTCATATTTGGAACCAAATTAAAACTTGGCAAAAGGCTGATGTTGGTGGAGCTGACTCTGACAATAGCATAGGGCACATCTGCTGCTGGTGCATATGTTTAGGTTAGTTGTGATCTTTATCTTCACAGAGCATTAAGAGTTATAGAGAAGAAGGTGAGGTGCTTGTAAGTAAAGGCCAGAGATATCTCATTATGACCTACAGTCCCATTGCTTCAGAAAACTTTGAGCCTTCTCTGGACACAGAAGCTAGATACAATGATTTTAGGGGCTGTAAATTGCTTGTGCTTTTATTTCAGAGTTGTTAATGGAAGTCTGTTTTTGCAACTAATGCTAGAAAGCAGGTTGTCTGTTTTTGTGGCAGAATGTATTTTTGTCAAATTTTGGCGCTTTTTGCGTGCCTTGCAATAAGCTTGTTCTCTCTGCTTCTAGAGTGCATGAATCGTTATATTTATCACTAATGTGTTCCAAAGTTAAAAATAATTTCTTTATTTTCTGCCATTCTCAGTCCTGCTGGAGCTATGGTTGGCCTGAACTGCAGCTTGTCTTCAAAACAGAAAGGAACCTTAAATACAAGTCTTTATATGAATGTCCTCCTTTGCTCTTCCACATCC
Source organism: Calyptomena viridis (assembly GCA_013390005.1). Classification (NCBI taxonomy): domain Eukaryota; kingdom Metazoa; phylum Chordata; class Aves; order Passeriformes; family Eurylaimidae; genus Calyptomena; species Calyptomena viridis. The sequence continues at coordinate 43,681 of WEIV01019413.1, read as the reverse complement.
CATTTCCAAAAGCATCTTTGGATCTTACTGTTGGTTTATGTCTGTGATGTTTGGCTGCAATTAAGATTTTTGGGGTTTATTGCTTTCTGGAGAAGAAGTGCCTTACCGCTAAGAAAAATGAGGCCTTTCTCTTAAGCACCATTACATCTTAGAGAGTGCTCCTTCAGGAATTCTTATTTGTAAGAGCTAGTCCTGGACTGGATGGATCATTGTGGGAATGACACAAGAGTTTAATGATGATAAAGTTGTTTTTCCCCTGACAAGATTCCTGACAAAAGCTCTTGTTATTCTCAGTGGCTATAAGTGGTATCATGTCAGGGACTGGCAAGCCTGAAGTTCTGGCATTTTTATGTCATTGCACTCTGTATTAGCTCTTGATGAGTCTCTGTACCATCCATTAGCATTTACCTTCTTTTCCTGCCAATTTTTCATCTTCGTTCTTTTTTTGTGGGACACTGATCTCTTGCCTTGCATTCCTGTCTCTCTGCAGGATCTTTGCTGGCTGGTCCCAGTGCAGACGTAGTAACTCACCTGTAGTAAGTGACAGCTGAAGAGTGGGACTGATGGGAACCTCACAAAGTTCATCAAAGGCAAGTCCAAAACCCTATGCCATGGAGCAGGTAAGGATGGATATGGAGAAAGTTGTGTGGGCAAGAAGGATCAGCAGTTGGGCTCCGCTGAGAGGCTCACCTGGACAGGATGTGGGGACACAGCTTGCAGAACGGCGTAATGTTTGAGGCAAAGAAGGTGCATTTGGTTCCTTGGATGGTGGTCTAAACCAGGGACAGGTTGCCCAGATAGGCCATGGGATTTCCATCCTGGATTATGGTCTGCTTCTGATTGTCCTTGCTTTGTGTGGAGTGGCTTGGAGACTGCCTGAGGTCCAGTCTGACCCACTCTACTGGTGAAGTGTAGACAGAGCTTGAGGATGGCATAATTATTTCTGCAATTTTTTACCTCAGAGACCTTTTTTCTCCCAAATTCATTCCTTGAAATAAAATACCTTATAACATTTTTCACTCAGAAGCTGTTAGCTTAGCGATGCTTTCCTTGTGTATAAAAGCAGTGGGAGAATTGTATTTTTAAAGGAATTCCCACTTGAGTTATGGATGATACGCTTGCACGCTTGTGAAATGTGGTTGCTCGAAGTTCCTCTGTTTGCTGCTGCCAGCTGCCAGCCTTGTGGTGATCCTGTGCTCATGTGGCTTCCTGGTGGCTTCCCTGAGGCTCCCCCAGGCACTCATAGCATCAACTGCCATGAACTTCACTGTGGGTTTGAAGTCAGGATAATTTTGTATACTGTGGATAGCCTGAAAGATGGATTCTTGCTTGTGAGAAAGGCCATTCCAGTGTCCAAGGTACATCCTTTGTGTTAATCAACAGGTAAGGAAATGTAAAGGTTTCTCCACACCCTCCTTGCTGTGGATTTCTTTCAACTAAGCCATTTTATTTCAGTTTCTGAGGGACAGGGAGAAGATGCTGTATCTTTTGTTTCAAGGCCTTAGGGTTTGAACTTCATCTTTGGCTGTCTTTGGGTTGCTACATCAAAGTAGGCAGTAAGAAATTAAAACCACCAGGATAACATGATAAAAAAGAACAAGCCATTTAGGAGGGAAAAAAAAATCAATATTTTGTCTTTTAGGTCCCTACTGAGAAATACTTGTGCAGAAAAGACGGGGGGCGGGGGGAAACATGAACAATGGGCTTCTCCTGCCCTAATTGCAGGTACGGCAAGCATGTCAAGTGTGAATTTGAGAGACAGAGGTAAGAATTGTTTTCTAAACAGAAGCAGAGCTGCTGAAACCAAAGGACAATAGCTAAAGGTCATTCTGTAGCTAAATCTACCTCCAAAGAACAAAGAAACCTTATTTGAGAAAGAGAACTGGTATAGTCCTGGAGGTATAATTCTAGATTAATGTATCTTTGTTTATCTCCTGCTGAATGTCCTCACTGCATTTTATATGAAGCATATGAATGGGTTATATGTTTTGTAAACACTTCCAAGTTTGGGAAAAATAGGTGGGGAAATCGTTGATTTACTTCACTCATGTGAAGTAAAAAGCAGCTGCTGGTTTTCTGAGCTGCTGCAACTAGACCTGCCTTGGACCTGACCTGAATAAGGCTTTGGTGGCATGAGAGGGTGTTGAAGTCTAACTTGGCTTCACTGTCCACAGTGTTTAGTCTCCACAGGCAGAGGAGCAGCCACTCTTTGAAACTTCATATGTTTGGGTTTAGGGGTGTCTTTCCTATCCATTTAGTGAGTCTAGCCACTCTTCTTTATTGACATTATGGAGTGAAAAGTTACAGCTTCAGCAGTCAAAATAAATTAAACCTACGCTATTTAGAATGCTGCCTCTGAGCATTGAAACTATATGACACACACTGGGCCACAAGCTGTTAAATACATAGGGAAAAGATGCAGAGGTTGAAGAATATTCAGATAAGTTAGATATATGCAAGTCAGTAGGGCCTCATGAAATTCACCCTGGAGTACTTCAGGTACTAGCTGAAGTGATCTCCGAACTATTAGGAATTATCTCGGAGAGCTAGTGGAGGACGGGTGAGGTCCCAGAGGATGGGAGAAAGGCAAACACAGTACCTACCTTTAAAAAGAGGAAATGGGGGAGACCCAGGGATTCACAGGCCAGTCAGCCTGACTTTGATACTCAGAAAAATGCAGGAGAAAATTATTGAACAATCAATTTGTAAACACCCAGAGAAAAATAAGGTGATAAGAAACAGCCTGCATGGGTTTGTCAAGAACAAATCACATCAAAGCAATCTCATTTCCTTCTTTGACAGAGTAACTGGCCCAGTGGATAAGGAGGAAGAAGCAGATGTGATAGATCTTGACTTTAGCGAGGCTTTTGACAGACATCCACATGACATTTTCATAAGTAAACAGGAGAAATATGTTTTAGATGAAGTTATTATGTGATGGGTGCAAAACTGAAAAATTTGGCTTATCAGTAAAGCAGTTATCACTGGTTTGTTGTCAAAATGGGAAAACATGTCAAATAAGATACCACAGAGGTCTGTCTTAGGTCTGGTATTCAATATTTTCAGCTTTGATGATGGAATATGTAGAAAACTTTTAAAAATTGCATATGATACTGACCTAGAAGGGGCTGCAAACACTTTACAGAACAGGATTTGAATACAAAATGCACTTGATAAATTGAAGAATTTATGTCTGAAATCAATAAGATGAAATTCAATAAAGAAAGACAAATGCAATGTATTACTTTTGGGGAAGAAAAAATCAAATGCACGAATATTAAATGGCAAACAACTAGTTTGAGAGCAGTTTTCATAGAAGAGGCTTAGCACAGAGCACAAACAAAATGAAATCCAGAAATGCGAATATGTGTGAAGAGTAAATTCCATGATTGTGTGAATTAATGACAATATTGTGAGTAAATGGAAAATAATTAACTAATTCTGCCCTGAGTGGTAGGGCATGACCCAGGAAGACTACATCTGTGTCCAATGTTGATGGCATATTTCAAAGTATATGAAGGAGAAAATCATTCTCCTTTAGAAAGGAGGAAGAACAAAGCCTAGAAAACAGATTCTATGAGGAAAAGCTGAATTAACTGAATATGATTTTTTTTCCTTGTACATAAAGTATGAAAAAACATTAGTAAGTGTTATAAAGAAAAGGACACTTACCTACTTTCTTTGTCTAAAATGGTGTAAAGAGGAAATAGATGGAATAACAAGATCAAATAGATCTTTTTATTATGGGGATGATACAGCACTGGAACAGGGTTTCTAAGGATATCTGGAATCCTTGTTTCAAATCCTGAAAATGGGTCAGACAGACATCTGTCCGTGATGTGAAACAGATGTCCTCTTGAGAGTACTTCTACTTTTACCTTTCTACAGTAATTCATACACTATAGTCAAGAGAAAAGCTCACATGAACAAGATAAACAAGAATTGCATGCATAGACATACACTTCCTACAAAACTCTCACTTTCCCCCACGAACTCCTTTTAAAATGCATGTACACTTATCACACAGTCTTCTATTCTCCTTTTCACTGTCTTTGCCTTGAAAGAGGGAGAAGAGTTGCTAGTCATTCCATGATTACATGAAAGACTATGAAGGGCTGCCTTCAATCCAAACATGGAATCCAGCATGTTGGTTTCTCTGACTCTTGAATTGTGCAAAAGCAAGACTCAAACATATAAAAAAAGCTTTTTTGATAGTATCTGCTGTAAGCTGCTCTAAGAAGTGCTTTGTTCTTTTACTCTTGTATTTGATGAAGATACACAATCTGAGAATGAAGCTTTATAAATATGCCTGCTGCCTTTTAATGATAAATATGGGACAAACTGTGTGGTCCTTTTATGAGGTTTTATTGGCATGATTTTGAACTGGTATGTTATTTATGGGACAATCCTAGAGAGAATGCAGCAAAATCTCTGCATCTTGTTATGTTTTCTGTGTGAGCCACATGCATCTGAAATTGTAACCTTGAAATACATAGTGAGAAGTGAGAGCTTCATTTAAGGCTGTAAGGCCAGAAATCTTAGTCATCAAGTGTTGTTTTTTGTGAAGACTATGTTAAGAAAAAACACTTTTAAATGACTGATCTGAACTATCTAACATGCTTAACTGCAGGATTTGCACACTGCATTGTGGGGGATGCTCCATTCAAAGAGCAGGATGTCTTTTCCCCTTGATGTGCTTGCCTTTGTAATGATACCTGCATCAAATAAATTTGTGAAACCCTTTTATTAAAGGCTATGAGACCATGCTCACCAGTAAAGAATTGCATGTCTTGCTGTAAAACTTGAATTCTTGCTTGCATCTCTGTGAAACCTTTCCTGGTGAAGGTACCAGGAACATTGTATTTTGCATAATTGTTGATGGGATGAATATATTTGCAAATTTGTGACTAGGAATTCCTCATATGGGGACCTAAGAATAAAAATTTATGCATGTGGAGAAAGGACATTTATTTCCCTGATAAATTGGTCTGTAGGTATTTCCCAGGTAAACTGGCCTGAGTTTGAGTGGGATCAGCTCTCAATTCCTTGGGAATGGTTTCTCCAGGTTGTGTGGTGAGTGTTCCTGTCCATCTGAAGGAACCCAGGTTAGCCTGAGCCAAGTTCATTCACAGTTCTAGAGCTGCATTTATGTGGTGCTGTGCTTCATGGACGTCTATTTTCCAAGGTTCGTAGTATTACATACCTTCCTCTTCTCTGTTTTGCTCTAGCCCTGTCCTTACGCACATGCATTTTTGGCATAGCTTTAGTTTTACCTGAGTTTTAATAGTCTTATATTACCCTTTGCAATTGAGAGTTTGTCAAAACTGAGCTGTCTCAGGCTCTATTAAAGTGCCAGCAAGACTTTATACACCAGTTAAGTCTCACTTAAAGACTATTTTGAGACTTTACTGATGCTATGATGAAAAACAAACTTTTAATTAGTGACCCTTTAATGTAGTATGCTCAGACTGGTAAGAAGATATACCACTAATCACATTTATAATGAGGTCTACAGTACATAACTTTTAAGAGGGAATTTTGGAGTAGAATGTTTGTGGAGGTCATTCATAATATTGTCATTAACTTGCCAATGAGAAGATACAACCATATTTAGAGCCACTTTTACTCCTGTTTTCTGTAATCTAATAGGTTTTGAACTTTCATTACCTAAGTGAAAGATTTTTGGTAGTATGGAACCCAGTGTGTTCTTCTCATAACTTGCAAAAGGTTTTATTAAAGATACAGTAAAATAAAACTTCCTGGATCTAAATATAGGCTGGACTAAATTGGCACATTTCAGTAGCATGCCTGCTTAGTAATGGAGACAATGCTGAGTTGAACTTTATAGAAGAGGAAGAAACCCAACTAAATAAAAAATCTTGTCTGAAATGCTGCCAAAAATTAATGCATTTTTCCCCTCTGTGAAACAATGTTGTCCTTGTCTTCCATCTCAACCAGCTAGAGACATTTCCTTGAAAGACATGTTCCCCTATCCGAATCATATCCATGATAAAATAATCAATCATAAAAGTTGTGTCATGACAGAGAGTAAAAAACCCCCATCAAGAACCAGTCTAAGAAAAGACCAATTCCTGATCATATTTCTATATTTTTTTCAGAATTAAAGCTGGATTCACAGAATAACTTGTCTAAGAACCTCTAGGTAATCATCTGGTCAGATGCTCCTCACAGAGCAGATCCAGCACAGAGATTGCCCATCATAGGTATGGCACATCTTTAATTGTAGAGGTGATGCTGGTTAAGGTGAGAGATCTCTTCTCTCCAGCATTGGCCAGAAGGGGGTAAATCCGTTCCTGAAATCTCTGTCATAATCTCATTGAGGCTGGGTTTCCACTTGAATTTTCCATCTATCTCCCCTCGCCCCAAAGCCTGCAGGTTAAGTTCTGTGTTATGCCAAAAGGGAACACATTGGAGAGTCTGAATGAGCACAGCCACCCTATAGCTGGGACTCAGTGTGGCTCTGCCCATTTCCAATGACTTTCCCATCTCCTTCACCAAGCCCTGAAGGGAGAGGTGGTATCTTCTGCAGATTTCTGAGTGGACCAAANCGTTCTCAACAGCATGGCCTCAATATTGGTGACCCCTGCCTAAACATCCACTGGACTAATTATGTGACTAATGGACCAAATTACTGCAAGACAAAACAAGAAAACAGAAAACAGAAACAGAAAACAAGAGGAGACACTCATCCAAATGGTGCAAGGTTGTGGATGGAAAAAGACAAGGCCAGTGTGCATGCAGCAACTTTTTTTCTTGCTTACCAGTCAAGTATTGACTTTATTATCAGTAAGAACAGACTTCGTTGAGAGGTGTGGCCCACCTGTGATATATATATACACATTTGTAGAGTATCATGGTGATAATTTTTAATGAGAACTGCTTCATGACCAGCTGGTGTTGTTTGAAATAAATTACATTAATAATGTGCCTAAATCTTCAGAGTAAGACCAAATAATGAGAGTTGTAAAGCTGCAACATAATGTGGAGTCAACAGTATAGTGGGCTGACATTCCCGCCTTAGGCAAGTCTCTGAACCTGCCAGGTACATCACCCTCCTTCTGTGAAATGAGATTTAACCCTCCCTCCTCTGCACCCCATGGGGATGTCACAAGGGTGTCGTCCTCTGGCACTGAGAAGAAATGCTGAGCTATCTGACAGCAAGGTCTATGTTAACAATTCAGGCAGCACGTCTATTTTGGGGCCAGCAGATGGACAGCTCCTTGCCATATGATACTTCAGTTCTCTGTCTCCATGTTCCAGTGTATGCTGGATCCTTCTTGCAATGCATGGGAGAGGTGCTGGAAGTCACAGCCCTGCTCTCCTTATCCTGCTGGCCTGCAGCAGTGGAGGGGGAAAGGTTTCAGTGTGCTGCAGGACACAAAGTCCAAGGGGTCCCATGAGGTACTTGATTTGTATCATGCTGGCAGTGTTGCCAAACTCCATGGTGGAAAGGCTCCGTTCCTGGTAGTGTAAAGCACAAGACACTTACCATGAGAAATTAAAAGGACCCCTGTGCTGCACATTTCACACGTCCAATGTTGAAGCAGACCTCTGCCAGGATGGAAAGATTCCACCACTCTTAGTATTCTCAGTACCTGTGTTTAAAATGTGCTAGAACATCTCCCTTGCTTTTCTATTACTTCTGACCGAGGGTTAGCATGATGAACTCATTGGTGCTCTTTTTCTCTTTCTGGTTCTGAATGTAGGCAGCTATCCCAAATTTCTGCCTGGCTACCTGGATCCTTGCACAGGAATCCATGATTAATGGCATATATTTGTCTCACTGTGTGTACACAGACACACAGATGCCCATGCAGGGAACTCTTTCTAAGTGTACAGTACTGTGTTCTCCATGGCTTAGACTTTCCCTCAGTTTTACAGCACTCTTGTCTTTCTTGACACTAAACTGTATTAATGTTTTCTTTACTTTCTAAATCACACATTAATTAAATAGTTTCTCTGGTTTACACAATACTTTTTTTTTTCCTGAGTCTAATCTTCAGTTAATAAGGAATGTGAGCATATAAATAAAAAATGTCTGTTGTGTGTTTTTCTTGCAATAAATTTGAGCATTCCTTATATTGCCATTCAGTATATCTTCCCTAAGGTATGCTGAATCAGATCAAATCACTATATCACTGAAATGTTGAGTGTTATTCATTTGTGTGCTAATTAGTCTTAATCTGGGTCCTTTTAAAAAGGTCGTCAATTAGGCTTTATTGAATTGTCAGTGTTCATAGCAGTGAAGGGAGTCTGGAAGTTGGTGTAATGATGTCACAGATGGCTAAATACCCTGTAGTCTGAAGGGAAAAATGATTTAAATATAAGTTCAAGTAACAGAATGTGGTGTGAAAATGCGGGAGCCGGGCTTTTTGCAGAGGAAACCACTGTTCACAGTTGATTGAAGCTGACTCTAAAGGCCTCTTTTATGGCACCCTTTGGAAAGAGCTATGAATAAGTGACCCTTTTTCATCTTATTCCCAAGGTTCACCTTGAAATAGGTCTTTTCAAGATGGTGCAGTTCTTCTGCCTTCTTAAGAACACCTCAAGGCCACCTTGCTGCTGTTTGTTTTCCTTGGCTGTAGGTTCAGGACCACTGCTTTCTGGAGCAAATTTGTTTAGGAAAGGCCATGGTGTGACATGCCTTGTGCCACTCACCCTTTTTACCCTCTGTGGGTACCACCAAACAGTGATAATGACAGTGTCCTCCTCTACAATGTGGGCTGGATATCATACAGTGCCCAAAAAGCTGAAAGCTTTTACTCAGTACTCAATCCCTAACATTTTTAAACCTTAACCTTACCTCAGCCAGGAATTTTACTGGTATATTTAGGACCTGGAATAAATGAATAGACATCTTATAAGCTCATTTTTTTCATGAATATGCTGTTTAGAACTCCTGGCAGTGTGTCACAAGAAAGAATAGCTAAGCAATTTTGTGTTTTCACAGATTATTTTTTAAGTAAGTAAGTTGGTCTAATAAGAATTTTGAATGAAGAACATTGCAACCAGAAGATATCTGACAATCAATACTTTGTTTCAACATATTTCATGCCTGAAATTGTACTTAGCTATTCATGAGCACAGTAACGGTAAAAATTCTGACATAAATGAAGATTTTTTTAAGGTTCTGATAGAGAATTTCTTGTGTTATTTGACCTCATTTGTCACTAGTTATATAATTGGCACTCCAGATTTAGCTCACATACTTACGATTCTCATCCACTTAAGTAATAGTAATTCATACCCCTGTTATTTGTGATACTACATATTTAAAGAGTGTAGTCAAACATACAAAGTAATACAAAGGGGATGGAGTCATTATCCTGATCAGAAAACAGGGCAAAGTGACCAGTTGATGATGTGTGTACCTAACACATCTCATTAAGGGGTACAATTTAGTTAGTCCTGACTTAAAGATTTTTCAGGTCTTTTTGACTGCATGGGGAGAGAGGGCAAATCTGGCTTTAAAAAGCCACCACCTTTTCTAAAGTGTATTTAAAGCTTTGAGAGCTGAGAAATTCAAATGAAGGGGAGAGATTGTTATTACTGTGCTTTTGTATCATATTTCTCCTTCTCATTCAAATAAACTCTGTTTGGAACTGGAGAGGAAGAGCCAGAAGCTATGTTCAGAAGAGATAGAAAGTTTCTAAACAAGGAAACTAAGCTAGCAGATTACAGCACACAGTACTTCTAATAATTTTCTGTGGCTCTGTTAGAAGGGAAAAAGAAGCAGCCTTTGTTGGTGACCTGTTGAGATGAAACTTCAAGGTTCTCTTCTGTATGCACACTTGTCTGGCTGTGTTACTGGATGGTAACCTCCTTAGAGCAAGTACTATCTCTCGTCACATTCCTGCCACAATACTCCCTGATCTCTACTGAGTTCACTAATTGGCATCTATATGCAAATGCAGATTGGAGATGTTTAGCTAACAATAGTGAGGGATAATGCAGTCTTTTTCAGGTTTATGGGGCCGGCTGAAATATCTTAGTTTGTGGAGCATGGGGGAGTGCTGACTCTTTTTCACCTTGATTACTGTGAGATATGGAATTTCCTGTTTTCTTTTAACTTTGGGATGGATTCTGATTCCTTTCACCATACTCCTGAGCTGAACAGTACCTTGTTTCACAAATGGTTCCATTGATTCAATGGGGTCATTCATTGATGGGAAGGTACCATTCAGTACACTAAAAGCCTTGGAATCTGGTCCTTAAATCAAATTTGCTAGCTGAACTTTATGTGTGTGTTTAGGCATGTGTCTGTTTTGCAATTGGTTTTTTTACAAGGGACTCCAGTTTACCCTTCTAGACTTCTCTGAAACCTTTCATTACTAGTACTATTGTTAGGTCACAAAGCTTCATAATTTTCTTTGTTGTTGTTTGTTTCATGCATGAATTAGAAATTAATTCTCTTCTCAGCTTGTCTGGTATATGCTTCTAAACTTATATTCTCCATTTAATCTATTCCATGGTATGTGTGTCTCATCAAATGTGACAGATTGGGGTGATTCTGTCAATAATTCATATTTGATACAGAGTAGAGCAAAGTTAAGAGAGAATTACAAAGTAATATAATCCCTTTTCCTTTTTAACACATGAAGTTGGACTAAAATTGATGCTTTTGACCAGGACACTTAACATTCAAAAGTTAAACCTACCAGCATAGGAGGTGATAGATGCTTGTTTGGAAGTAATATGGGAAGTCAGGACAGACGAAAGCAATTGACATCTTCAAAAGAAGTCCTATGGGCCTCGTTTTTCAGAGGTGAGGAAGCAGCCACAGAGCTCATAAAATTTCACTGGAGTCCCAAGTGCTTGATACCTCCGAATTTTATGCAATTAAGTAGGGCATGAAAACTGGAATGTTATAAGCTGACAAGAGTTGAGGCTGATCCACTTGAAGGTACTGCCAAACCAGTTGCTGAGAAACTAAAGGCTGACATAGAAAATAGCGAAATCAGTTTTGTGCCTGCCAAAGGCCCTGCAAGCATCTTTGACTTCTTTGATAGAGGCTGAGATGCTTTGATTAGTACAGAGAAATAGCAGTAAAGGAGTTTTCTTAAAAGCACCTCTAAATGGCTGGAAGATATGAGGACTAGAGTCTGTTTCTGCTCTATCTGGGAGAGGAAGTTTCTCTGCTATATGCCAGGAGTTTGCTTCATGATCCTTGAGGGAAAACAGGAACTCCTGCTGTGCTATGCAGGCTTTCAGAGAAGCAACTGTTCTTCAGTGAGGGGACAGCTGAAATTTCACACAAGTGTTGTATGTGCAGATTGACCTCCAGTGCTTCACCAGGCATCTTTTTCCTGCTACAAATGATCTTTCTTCCAAGGGCATTTGCTAGACCTATTCTCCTACTAGTTTGGTCCATGTCTGAGATATGGAAGAGAACCCTTGGATGTTTCCAAGAATGAGAAATATTTTGTAACTCCCTGGAGATATGGGAAAATCTAATTTTGCTGCAATAGAAGTAGTAGCAAAAGTCCCTTCGAAATTCCTATATGGCAGTGTCTACCTATGAACTGTCTGATACTGCAGGTTTCTTCCTTGTACTATCTGCTGTAGGATTCCTCTGCTGTGTCTGCAATGTTTTGCATCAAATGATGCCCACCCTTTCCAGTCAGATAATACATCCTGGAAATGTTCCTGTAGAATCATCTGTTGAGAACGTTCCATTATCACAAAAAGCACCTTGAAATTTTTAAAACTATAAAGTTCTAGGCTCCTGGGTTTTTCCCAGTTCCCTGTTTTACTCAGACTTCAAACAGTTGTCCTCTCCTATCCAAAGGAGGCACTCCCTCCTGGATCAAGACGGCTTTGCCAAGGCCTCTCAGGGACTGATTTATGTGCTGACAAAAGCAACCACGTGTAAGGAAGCAGTCTGTCTTCCCAAGACTTTCTGTAGGCTGAAGATTCCTGCTGCACAGATGCTGCTCAAGAAAACATTGTGTAACTCCACTGCAAGAGTCTCAGATGGCTTGGAAAGGAAAAAATCTCGCTGGAACAATCAAGTGTGGTGCTGTGTGACCACAGAGAGGAAACTCTAGACTTCCATATCTTTGTGACTTGTTGATAAGATAGGGCAGTGCAGGGAAAAGTGCTGTGTGAAGCATATGGTAATTGTCTCCTACTTCAATTAAAAGAGGTCTGTCCCAAAACTAAGCACTCATCATCTGTTAAGGGCAAATTTACCCTGCTGTTTATGCAATATCCCCTTGCTAAATATGCTGCAGAGGTGCTGAAGTCACATGCTTCAGCAAGGCTGGTTATAATTGAGGTTTTTCTCCTTAAAGGTACTGAATGCACAAAGAGAGGATGGTAATGAGCAATGGTGGCAACTAATGCTTATGATGTGTGGGATCACAGGTTGCAGGAAGTGCTGCACATACAGGGTGTCTAAGACCGTCAGTCTCTTGCTCATATGGGAGAACCAGAAACACACAAGCACAACCACAAATGTAATGTGTCTCAAAGACCCCAGCTTATTTTAGAAGACAAACATTGGACTTGTAACTGCAACTTGGTGCCCCGTCTGTATTAGCCTCATGGTGGATTTACTTAACCAGCTGCCAGTTCAATGGACCTGATTCGTCTTTCATTTGCAGTTTTAGGTTGGCAATTGTACAAACTTTATGAGACTACACTTACAAAAACCTGTATTTATTTGCTCTTGTTTCAATGAGGGTAAACTGTGTATCAACAGTAAAGCAAATATTGGGGTTTTGGTTTATGCTTTGAAGTTGAGACTGATGAAAGTAACTACTGCTTTCATTCAGGTCAAAAATTGGAGTTAAATTGTGGGGAGAGGAGGATTATTCTTTTGCCATAGTGAAGAAAGCAAATGCTTCACTTTGAGTGATCTGGAATGGGGGGGAAAAAAGGGAAAATTCTGGGTAAGGACTTTAGTCACCAGGTAACAGAAATGCCTGAGAACAAGCTTTTTGAAAGCATTTTCCTTGTGCTCCAGCATAGAAGAATAATGATTTGAAACACAGGAAGTTCCGATGAAACAGAATTATCACCCACTGGTGAGCTTTATTGCCTCATAATGTGCCAGCCTACAAAAAGTCACAGCAAATGGTCAAGGTACTTTCTGTGGTAACGGGCCAAGACCATGGCATAGTCTTTTGACTTACTGAAAAGGTGCAATAATAAGCATCTCTCCTGCCTGTCAGTTTCTGTTTCACTGTGCTTTCCTCAGAAAAAGGATAACTTTTCAGAAAAGAGTGAAAAGTTGCAAACAAGAAGAACAAAAAAATATATTCCCAGAGTAGAATATTCTGTTATATAACAAACCAGAGAGATTACTGTATGCTGGAAGGGAAAAACATACTTGAAGAGCAAGATGAAAACAAAACTCAAGGAAGTGAGTTTTGAATGTATCCCTAATGCAAACTGAGAAAACTGAAGTTAGAAAACGTAAATAATACTGCAATCACAGCATACTCTGCTTACAGACTGCAGTTCTAAATGCCATATGCTGTAGGTCCTTCTTGCTCCTCTAGTCCATATGAGAAACTTGTTTCTGTCCACCCCCGACCATGAATATTAGCCTGCAGCCTGTATCCAAACCATGCTCCTCTGGTTTCCATTTTCACAGTTTTACTCATTCTGTGGATCAAGACCAATGAAACATATTCTTTTTCTTCACAGTCTTGAAATCCAGGAATCTCAGCCTAATCTTTCTACTTCTGATGCCTTCCAGGTTGATGATGTTGTTTTATCTCTCGCTGTTATTAAAGAGCAGGTCAATGCTGCTCCACTTGTTCTGTAGATTTTTACCACTCTGTGGATGTCAGCAATATTCCTTTTATCTTCTCTTTTCAATCCCCTGTTAATCATATCATGATGCACTTTTTTCAAATCTATAGTTTTATTGAATGGTGTTTTTAATCTTTGCAGAACTCCTAACTAGTCACATCCATAAAGAAATGAAAAAACCCCCTAGTATTCATAGCACCTGATGTGGTTGGTTTTTTGGGCTCCGCAAAGATTAAAAACACAGTAAGACTTGAGAGTATCCTAGAGGGAATATAGAGGTTGCTATTAATATGTTCTTCTTTTGAACAGAACTGATCTGAGGATTTGGAAGTAGAGGAAAAGTGACTGTTTAAAGCAATAGACAAGGTTGATATTTTAGATACGTACTGCTGTATATTATGGCAAGAAGAAACTGGGAAAATTATATGAGCCAATGCTGAAGCTGCTTGTAGGTTTATCCTCATTTCCCTGCTCTATGATGGGCAACTCCCTGTTGTAGGATTGCAGTAAAATGATTGAGTTGTTGTCAGCAGTGGGATGACTCCTGATGTGGTCATGGAGAGTGGTCTATGATAGACAGATAGATAGCCAAAGAGGTTTTAAATGCTTATTCATGCCAAGGATAGTTCCTTGTGTCGCTTTTCTGGAGTGGGAACTCTACGCTGCTGCTGCTGGCTGAGTGCTGCTCTCAGGGACAGCTGCTGGTGGGGAAGGACTGTAGCCCTCTTTGACAAAGCCACTTTGTCCCAATTCCTGACATTCAGGCCAGAAGTATTCTTCCTTTTTCTCCAGCCTCCATCACCTGATCTTTATCAGCTGTGGGTGTTTCCACAAAATGTGGTCAGCACCACTATATCCTGACTAGGACGTGCAGCAGCCCAGTCCTTCTGCAGAAGGCAGTGCGGTGTTCCAGAGGCTCCACAGAAAAGAGGGAGAGGAGGGAAGAAGGGCAGAAAAGAGACTAGGCAGGGATGTGACCTGGTGGCAAGCACAGAGAAAAGGATGAAGGGAGCAGGACAGGAAGGGGATAAGTGCTTTACAGAGAGAAAGGGTGGGATGGAAACACAGGGACAAAGAGCATTCCTGTTGGGAATCCTGGAGTTTCTCTTCAGGTCGGGGCATAGATTTGTCATGCAGCCTTTGGAAAATCATGTCACATTCCTGCCTGCAATGTGTCCTCAGGAGCCTGGAATGTGAGCTGAGCTGCTTATTATTGGACTCGTTACTTACAAAGGGGCCTGTTTTGATCTTTTATTCCAACTCTTTTTGCAATGTATGCAGTTGAACTTGCTAAAATTAATTCCTGCTTAAACTACAGCCTATCTTCTAAGGAAAACCCTGCAGTATTTGTGGGGGAAATTCATTGCAAGTCTTTAAATCCAGATTTGGCATGTTTGTCTAGCAGTTAATTGTCCTGCCTTTTTTTTTTTTTTTCGCCCCCAGCTCCAAATTGTTTTCCCTTCAACTTCAGTAGATGTTAAACCTTGATGCACCCTCGTCTCCAGCCAGGAACCTCCTCAATTATAAAATTTTTTATTCCTCACGGGTGGCTGTAATCTCTCATTAATCCATTCCCTTGATGTGCTTTTCGCGGGGAAAGGCTTGATTTATCGACACTTTAATTGTTCTCACGGCTCTTCTCCGATTCCCCCTCCAGATTGCTCCCTGGGTTGCATGACTTGGGGTGCAAGTCCAGCACTGCTGGAGGGGTGCTGCTTCCAGCGGGAGGCGTGTGCAGAGAGGAGCAGCTCGAGGAGCCGAGAGCAGCGCACCTCACAAAGAGCACAAAGACCTGCTTGTGGGCAGACAGCAGGAAATCCTTCGTGACCGGCTCCCGTCCTCCTCCCTCGCCAGGCAGGCGTGACCGTGGCTGCGGGCAGCAAGCAGCAGGAATGCCTTTTCTTCGCAGTCCTGGATGGTGATGCCCGGCACTTCCCGCAGGTCGGAGAGGCTGCGACTGAGTCCAGGAGCATTCCAACGGAATTTTCCTTTGTCCTGGATGGCTACGGGCAGCGCTTCGCTGTCCTGAGGGTGGAAGCTCACTCTTCATAACGGTGTCTGACTGCTTTTGTTTGGTTCTCTGTGTTTAAACATTACTCTGCAGCTGTTTCCCACACACTTTTTTTTTTTTTTAGTCTGTCATGTTCCTACATCTGCTGATGTTGGAAAAAGATGCAAAGATTTTTTTTATTCCGTTTGTTTTGGTTTTTTTTTTTTTGTGTTTTTTTTTCTTTCGTATTTTTTTTATGTTTCTAAAATCTGAATTGAGACATAAAAAATAAAAATAAAGGATTAGTAGATATTAAGTAGCTCAAAGCACAAGAAGTCTGAAACCAAACCCTGGAATCAGGAGAATACCAGACTCCAAAGGAGCTGAGGCTGGGCCTGCGTCCATATCCACATGCTGTGGTTTACTCTCAATTAAATGACGGGCCGTGCCAGAAGTCTCATGCAGGGTGGAATGGAACTGAGCTGAATTTGGATCTGGGTCTGAATTTTGCAGTGCAGACCCACTGACAACTGACAATGACAAAATGCCTTTATAAAGGGACAAATTCAGTGGGTGAAACTTAATACCAATTAAAAAAACCAACACAAAGCTGCAGAAGGAAAATGCAGTTCCATCTTAAATCATAGGGCTAATCTGCAACTGTTGACTGGCAGGAGTGCTTTTACTCATGTGCTTCAGACGTTTCAAACAACCTGGACTCTCCTCTTGCAGTTTTTACGTCACTGTGACTCTGATGACTTCAGTGAAGCTATTCCTAATTCACACAATTTTAAGTGACAAGGGAACCGTTCTACTGACATCACCAGTGTCTGATCCATATCTAATAAAAAAGACTAACTAAACCAAAAAATAGTTTACATACTCATTTTGACAGAGACATACATAAAGATACACCTCACAGTCCAAGTAAATATGAAAAGGCTGCCAAATCTGCCTATTTAAATCTCAATATTTTCCATGTTTAATTAAAAAAGGGAAGTGTTCACACTCCTTATTAGGAAGGGAGAGAAAGGTTAGATTATTTTAGCTTTTTCAGAACAATCAATGATATAGAAGTATCTGTTTCAAAATGAAAGTATTAACGTCTGTGATGCATTTAGAAAAAATGTAATTGGTTTTTAGGTTAATTACCATTCCATATCAGAACAATAAGCTATTTTTTTTTTTACATCTGCTATACATAACAATTTTGGTCTTATTGACATTTTTGTTTAAAAGAAAAAAAAAGCAATGTCCATTGTTCACCTGAAGGGCAAATAGTACAGTTGTTTAAAAACAGGCATTGACTGACATTAGAAATAAATTTTAAAAATATCCATTGCAAAAAACAGGACTTACTGCTTTTCTATTCACAACTGACTTGTTGATCAATGTTTCTGAGAACATATTTTACCCTCAAGTTTGCCAGTAAGCTTGTGAGAAAAAATTTCTAAGAGAGTTTTCTCTCTATATCTGCTGTGTATCATTATGTGCTTGGTCTTCTCAGGATGTTCTGGTTTTTTATTCCACAATTTGAATCTGGATCTTTTGTGCCATAAGAAACATAAGTTGTGTTGTAAAGTTCATTCAGTCAGTGTTTTCAGCGATGGGATACAATCTCCAAAGACTCTGTGTGTGAAGCTCTGACAATTTTACCCGTCAAAACCCTTTGTACATGCCTTTTCACAGCATTTCATAACACACTTGCAATAGCAGATGCTCTGATTTAATTATTAACTCATACTCCAGATAGTTCTATTTCCTATTAGATGATTTTAAAGACTGATTGTCTGAGGAATCTCAGCACTTTTTATAAATTAATTCCATTTCATATCTAATATTTTTTATTAATTTTCTTTTTGAAGGCATTTAGACATCTGCCTATACTGATGGATTTCCAGATTTCACATCCATATGCTAAGGTAGAAATAACACTTGACATAATAAAATTTGTTTTCTGATCTTTTAGTTGTAGGCTGTTCATGATCAAATTTTGAATAAGCAACAAGATACCATTTTCCCCTTGCTAATTCATGATACTACTTTCTTTTTGGATGTCTTTGTTAGCTTCCTCATTATTATCAAATGAAGGAAATAAATTCATTCCCCTTTCAAATAGATACATACTTATGAATGGCCAGGTTCCAATCAGAAAAGTATTTTTTCCTGCCTGATTTTTTTAATCCACAATATTTTTTCATGATGGACAATCTTTCTATCTCTTGTTTTCAGGATTACCAAGCTATCACTTTGGAAAGCTTCTCTGCAATCTCAGTAGCCTGAGTTGGACAGAGCCATGTTTTTTCTCTTGGTGAAGGCCCTTGACTGAAATGTTTCAGTCTGTAATCATGAAGATGGCAAAAAATGACTGACTAATCAGATTTCTCTGATTAGTCTACTTCAAGTACCCGTAGAGATTAGGAGAAAACAGGGTGTGTTAATTTTTGCATGGGAAAGATTTTTGTCTGTTAGAGAAAACTTGTATGTTTATGGATGGTAAGGTGCATAGTAAAACTGAAGAAATTATATGAAGTATTCAAATGTCAGGCTTGGCAGGATAATTGCTATGCATCTAATTTCTGTCCATCTCACTGGAGAGTGTATGAACTGGAGCAGCAATCAGAATTTCTCTGTGCTTTTGGTGTGCAAGGTGTTAGAAACACTGGCTTTGCATGAAAAGGTACCTGTAGGGTACCTGTAGGGTACCTGACACCTCATACTCTTCAGTCCGTGTATAATTTATGCATCCTTTGCTGTTCATCAGACAATACTGCAAACAAAATACCCAATAAAATAAAAGTTTTGGAAAGCATAAAATGATCACAGAAATGAGTGAATATTTGCAAATGAAGCTGCTGGAGTATTTGACTGGCCAAATATGTCTGTTGCTGTCAGGACTGCAGGGGAATTCCTATGGAAGAGGAATTCCTATGCAGACCATTGCAGCTGCATTCACTCCTGATGCAAAGCAAGGTGGATATTGAGTTAATTAGCTGAGCATCCCGGTTTTGTGCGATTGGGCAGATTCATTGCAGAGTAATTTAACAGAGTCAATGGAGATGCACCAAATCACAGCAGTCAGAGGTCTGAAATGAAGGTCTTTGCATAGGATAATTTTTCTTACTCTAGGTACTTTAATAATGTAAAGCCAATTTCAGCTCTTGGTTCAACTTAGGTAGCAAGTTCTAGTGATGCTTATAGCATCACTTATGCTTGCAGACTGTTCAGATATGGTACCCTTCAATGAATTAAAGCTGTGTTGAGGTGAGTGCATTCCTCATGAGAACATTCTCTCTAGGGAAACTATCTTTTTGTAGTGTAACACTGTCATTATTTTCTAGTCAGAAAGTGATTCTTAGCACAAGCATAATGTTTTTACTCCTTGTTTAAATAACTCAGCAAATAATCATATCTTCCTATGGTGAAAGTATCTCAGCTCACTTAATTTTAGATATCTAAATCTGAGCTAATAATCTAGGTTGCCTTTTATAGACAACGTAAAGGAACAAATCTTTCTAGGGCACTACCCAGTGACCTACTTGAGATGTCTATCTAAGGATGAGATGTTCTGTGTGTTAAAAAGGCCCGTTAAGGGAGGTCACACAAATGCCTCTGGTAGTGAAGTCTTTAGCTTTTTTTTCAAACATTGAGATAATTTTCCTTCTTCTCAAAATCTCTAAGGAATGGGCTCACACTCTCCTCCTCTTAGCCTTCCTGGTTCTATAGATCTACAGCTGCTACAGCTTGATGCAGTTGTGGATCTGTAGCAGACACATCAATCCACAGTGGTGTAATCAGCACAGGCACCAAGCCATGTTATAAGCCTGGAGACAGCTTTGGGCACTGCTGACGCAGCCATTCCTTTGTATTCCCAAATTGTCTTTGGCACTCATTGTCCACTTGCAACTTCTGGCCCAGCAGGTTGTGTTTACCTCTCAAAATACCTCTGTGTGACTGCACTTGCTTATGACTGGAATATCTTTACATGGAAAGGCAATTTTTTTGGAGCCCAAAGCCTGGATTTTGCCTTTTTTGGTGCAGAAGGCTGATAACAGCAGCCGCTAGTTTCTGTTGTTACACTTCAGGGACATCCAGATGGCATGCTAACTTCTGCAGCTTCTGAATGATCTGAGAGAAAACCTCTCTGTTTGTTCAAATTAGCAGAAAAAAAAAAATTGTGCAAGTTTTAAAGTCCTTTGCTCTCCTGACATGTTACTAAACGGATGGTACTTCAAAAGGTGTGCAAACCTGTGCATGTAACAAGCCTAAGGGAGTGTGCTATGCCATAGTATTAAAGTTAGTGAATCTTATGAGTCACAATCAGCAATATGTCAGCTTGCTGAAGCCTTCTGGGTGCTTTGCAAAGATTGTGACTGATTAGTGTCCTTTATTTCAAGCACAGAAGATTATTGAAGATGTTTGATTTCTTCATAGATATCTTTGGTGAGCTTAAAGGTGAGAAGCTCACACATGGTGTACAAAGAACACTGTAATACAGAATTTTTTTTTGCAATCTCCTATTTGGTCTGTTCTTTGAGGAAGAAGAAATGTGATTTCTTCCTCTGTCTATGCGAAATTGTTGTCTTTCATTGGATTTTCTTTCTTGGAAGTTAATGCTTGTGTCTTCTCTGTTGCCCATCTGTGAACTTCTACACTGTTTCATTCTAATGATCATCAGATTTTGCAAGACGTGCGAGTGCCTTGTAAACCACTTTCCTGCTGTGGACCAAGGCAGTTCTCTCAGTAAAGCAGGCAACTGGCCTGGAGATAGATGGCTTCAGCCAGGAACACATACAGTGATATTTCTCTAGTTGTATTTGACTTCCTTCTCTTTCATGGTGATCACTGTTGCTCACACCCAGAAAATAGAGCTTGGTGTCTAGTTCTCTGGTCTGAGTCACAAGTAACATGTTTCCAAATTGCTTCCAATCTCCTTTGAATCTGACTTCCTCCTAAGCCCCTTTTTTCCCTAGTTGATGTCTGAGAACGTTTTCAAAGTTGATCTTTGGACATTGGTTCGTGGAACATTTTCTTTCTAAGGCCAATTTTGTTCTACATTATATTCTACAAATTTCACCAGCATCCTGTAGCTAAGAACAGAAATAGCAAATATGCAAACAGAACTGGTAGGTGTCATCTGATTTTTGTTTCAGTGACCATCATGGATAAATGAACCTTATCACATGTAAAACATCTCCTATGAAAAAACCAAAATCCAGTTCAAATTTTTCACTTCATCTTAATGCTTTAGTTACTCT
>WEIV01019413.1:596-18324 GCA_013390005.1 Calyptomena viridis | reverse complement strand
GGCCCCAAATGTGAAGGACGTGCCATTTTTCTTTCTGATTTGTTTAATTGCTTTTGTGTCAGGGCTCCAGTGAGGGGCTTTATAGGATCCAAGCTCTGAACTGTGCAGTCAGATCCTCTGTCAGTCATGCTTCAACTCCAGCATTGTCAGAGGTCTAATGTAGGGCTGAGGAACCTAACCCAGTGGTCCTTTCTTAGTTGTTGTGTTTTGCCTCATATGCTTGCCAATTGTGTTTGCTGGTTCTCTATTAGTTTGCTGTTTTCTGTCACCTTTAACCTCAGACATATCAAAAAACAAACGAGTAGTAATTTCGATAACCCAAGTTCTAATTGTAAAAGCATATGATTGGATTTCCATAATAACCTCAATGTCAGAGCTGCTGGAAAAGTGCCAGAAGGTCTGTTCCTCTGATGGATCAGTCAAAAATTGCTTTGGTTATTGTTTGTTGTTTTTTTTTTCCTCCCTACATTTGCTGGTCACCAGTTCAATGTGTAAGGGGAGAAGGCAGCTTTAGAAGAAAGAAGGTTTGTCTGAAAGACATAAACTTCCACGTGTGTTTTGGGACTGTGTCCTGGGATTTGAACAGCAGCAAGTTATGTATCACACCCTTATGTCTCAGTTAGGTAAATCCCATGCTGGTGTGTAGTGTAGCAAAGAAATGTTAAGAATTTTCATGATAAGCTGAAGAGAAGGGAGGCACTTCTTAAAAAAAGAAAGAAAGAAAGAAAGAAAGAAAGAAAGAAAGAAAGAAAGAAAGAAAGAAAGAAAGAAAAGAAGAAGGATTTAATTTTTTGACAAAGTAAATTTCAGATTCCAGTCTTAATGCGTTTTTTTCTGGCCCCCTAGCCAAACTTTTCCTGGTTTTCAGCTCTATTGAGTACCTCTGAATAAAAGCTGAAGTGAAGTTCATGTATCATGGATGTTAAAACCAATGAGCTGGGAGTGACTGGAGAAAAAATTTGTAAGTGGCAGAAAAATAAATAGTTTTATAATGTATTATGCTTCTGTCTTCCACAGAAAAGTTTGAATAGGTGCATGATAACGTACAATCAAGAAATAATGCTGTCCTCTGCAGTCTTCATGGTACATTGCTAAATACATAACACAGATAAAAAGGAACTGCTTCACAGTGCTATCTTTGGTGAACATCTGCTCCCTGGAGACCTTATCAAAGGACCGTGGAAGTTACTGGGGATTTTTTCTTCTATACAGTTTTAGTTCAAATCTGTAGCTTCTGTACTTTGCAGCCCTCTCATGTCTCCAGCAACCTGAGATGGACAGTGGGAAGAACAACTTCTACTTATGCTTTGCTTTTCTTGGAATCTGTAGAATATCTTTAGAAATGAGACACTGTGCACTGTATCCAGCTGTATTTTCCTTATTGTTGGCTTGGACAGGATTCCTAGTTTCCACGCAAATGCACACAAATATGCACTATAGATGTATCTATCTATGAAATTGCTCTGCTCTGCTTCTGTAGGAGAAGTCTACAACAGGTTCCCACTTACTGCAAAGTTTTTACAGTGCTCTTTCCCAGTGCTTTTATAACTATGTCCTATCTGCCAAGGCCTTACTCAGGATCACACGCAGATGCTTAGTGAGGGGAACTCACTGTTCACTGGCATAGATACGCAGTGAAAACAGAAAACAGAAGCTCGTTTGCTGAGTCCTGCAAATAAATGGTCATGATTTTTTTTCCAATAGGAGGAGATTATTATGACCCATTGAATAATGAGAGCAATGGCTTTAATTCATGGTGTATATATTTGATACAGACACAATGGAGAGACCACGCAGCGGGAAGACAATTGTCTGGGAAATATAAGTAGATGTGCCCTACAACTGATGAGCAACAGAATCTCCTTATTGCAAGGAAACTGTATTCTTTTTGATCATGACTGAAGTCACTGTTGCTTCTATTTAATTAACAAATGTAAAGCCTCTTAAAGAAAAGATAGAGAAGAAAGAATAGGCTTACCATTTAAGTATAGGACTGAGAAACACTAGTGTGCACTTCAGGGTCTGTGAATGGTGATTATTTAATTTCTTTGTGCCTCAGTTGCCCAATTGTAAAATGACAATACATGTTTCTGCTATTATTTGTTTGAGAATATCTAAAGAAGGAACTAATGTGATTTCTAACACCTGGGTGTGTTCGGTTCCTTGCACTACAGGGATCTGGTCTCAGCTGGGGCACTCAGGTGTCCTTAATACAAATGCAAATACCAAATTAGCATGAATATACAAAAGAAATTAATCTTTTTAAAAGAAAAATGTTTCCTCACATGTACTAGATCTGAAATGTATTCTAAATTTTGTATTTCAGTTAGTACATGGTGTCATTTTTTTTTTTCTCTACAACCCCACAAAATTAATGGAAAAAAATACTCTTCTTGACACAAAATCCTTCTGAGAAAGGGTATCTCTGTTAGATATGTACATGTTATGGTGATGTAGTCTTTCATCATACAGAATGTCTCCACACAGGTTTCTGAATGTCCCTTCTCCCCATCAGGTGAGGAAGTTCTGACACTACCACCATTTTGCAAAGGAGGAATGAGAGGCACAGAGATACCAGCAGGTTTGCCTAATGCCTCAGGAAAAAATAACAGAGCAGATACATAACCCTATCTCCTTCCAGTGCAGGACCACTCCAGGAGTGTCCATGGACCTACAACCAAGAGCTGGCTTCAGGATCTGGGACTTTTCTAATCCCTGTCCAGGCTTCATATCAGTATGCCTCTTGGAAAGCAACAGTATGTATCCCATATCTTCCTATGATCTGGCATGGGCCTGGCAGCCTGTAGCGGCAAAGTCATAGAGATGCCCTCTGTCACTGCATGACTGGGGCTGCGTCTGCATTTGTCCCAGATCATCCTGAGTGTATGGAAAAGGCAGAATTTCTCATCAGAGTTATTTTTGCTACAGATATCTCATCCCTGGGACAACATTTTTTGTTCCAAGTTGGCATCATAATTGCTGTTCCGTTACAGTGGTGGGCAGAGTGCTTCCTCACAGTTTCTGGATGAGGTGGAGACAGGTGAAAATTCCAGTTGAAACCTGCACAGACAGTGCCACAAGTAGATCTTGTCCCTCATAAAGGAGAAACCACAGCTGTATGAATTTCAAGCTGCGAGTCAAAGGAATAGCAAGTAAACTATGCATTTTGCTTTGGATGATTTCTGGAGTCTGTGATTCCTACCTTCCCAAGCCCTCTTGACCTATGTCCTTATGTCACTGCTGGGTCTGAGTTCCCCCTGTTCTTCTAATTTTCTCTGACATTTCCTTCTTATTTTGCCAGGTATTTTCTCTAGAGAGGTCAAGACATGAAATATTGAATGACCAAGGTCAGCTGTAGAAAAGGACTCATATGATTCAGTCATACCCAATTGTGCATGGTTTCGCAAACATCAGTCTTCAATGAATAACAAGATGAAACAATAAAAACTTGAAATAAAGATAATCACTTTGGTACTCTGGGAAAGTTCATCTGTCTACCACTCACGAAGTTCACTGTAACTTCATGAACTATCTGGTTTTATGTCTAATCATTCTCTTTGTGCGCTGCTCACGGTTGTGTTAAGAAGTCAGGGAGCAGTGCCTTTGGCTGTGGCCTGGAAAGAGGCTGTCGTTAAGGATCGTTAGGCAGTGAATAGGCAAGGTTCGGGCAGAGCAGTGGGGTGGCTGAAGTTTAGGAAAAAATCTCTTTTCTCCAAGTGCCCCGCAGGAGGCCAGGAACAAGGAATTTTCGCAGCAGCAAAACAAAGAAACTAGGTGTTGGTTTTAGGGCTTACAGACCGAGAGTGGCCTTGGAGGAAAGACAGGGAAGGAAGGAAGGAAAGGGACCCAGAGGGACCAGGGAAGGGGCAAACAGGAAATGTTCTGCTTGTGTGGGAGATGGGTTGAGCTTGGCTGCAGGACCAGCCAAGTTTAAAAGAAAGTCAGGAAAGGGAGGGAACAGCTGCAGCACACACACACACACACACACACACACACACACACACACGCACACACACACACACACACAGAGCCAGTGTGGTCCAGGAAAGCTTCAGGGAAAAGCAGGGGAAAACTCCTAGCCATCCTGTAAGACTCAGAACCCAAAGTAGGCAATTGTGCAGGTCTGCACCTACTGCTTCGTGTAGATCTTGTGCTGCTGATGTGGAGTAGGGACTGACTTTAGGCAGGTCCTTGCATCATCCACACATGAGCATTCAGCTAGAATGTCCCCTCCATTCTGTAAGTGCTCATCCTGAGCTCCCCAAGTCTGCATCACCAGGAGAGGGAGCCATGTTTGACTGGACCTGTGTCAGGGAGCTACTGGAAACAAAGCAGGTGCAACATACTTATTACTGCCCATAAAATCCCATGGAATGCCAAGCTGATGGAAAGTGCTAGACCAGGGCTGTGCAAGCCATTGTAATGAGCCAAATTCTCCAATGTGTTGTAGTACCTTACGTTCAAGCAGTACTTGTGGTCCCACAGGGCTGGAGACAGCACAGCTGCTGCTCACCAATAAAGTCCCTGAAACTTCCTCCCAACCTGACCTGGCAACTGCTGGAGTGCCCTCCCTCCTACCAAGTAGATTAGGATCATGTGAAAGGTGCTATGGTTAATGGTATGTAACAGTGAATTCAGACAAAGCTATTGTTGCCCAGATTGGAATTAAGTTAATTGGGACAACATGAGTAGACCCCATGAAAAATTCAGTGAGATTGTTAATGGTAAGAAATGGTAGTGGACCTTTGTTTTCTGTCTTATCTTGCCCCAAGCAACCACATAACATCTGGTGGGACTATTGATTCAGATGTGACCCTGCCCCAAAAGGTGGTATCTGGCAAGACAAGGCTGGTGTGTACCATGGCTGCAGAGTTTTAACATTTCTGCATGAGCGTTTTAGCTCGGGACTGCATTAAGTGTTTCAAATGGTCTGCAGATATTGTAAAATCACTATAAAAAAATAAAACCATCTACAGATCTTAAGAAAGGCCACAAAAGGGTAGAAGAGAAAGTCAGATGGCCTCTTATCAGTTATGAAAAATGTCTAAGTGTGTGTGCATGGCAAAGGAACATCTTTCCTACTGTATCTGAAACCTGCAGAAAATCCTGCACCCTGCATGTGGTGACAAGTCCCTCATCTTCCTGCCTACTCTCTTTACTGCTTCCATCTCTCTCAGAGAGTGCTGAATCATCATAACCAGCATTTTTGCTTACATTGTATATAAAATAAAATAAAAACAACTCAATAATGGAAAACCTTGAGCTAAGGGTGTTGTTTTGAGGACTGTGCTCATTTTCCATCAATGCACGGGTTCTGCATTAGAAACGGTTCCCTCTGGCAACCCATAAACCAGAAAGTTCTCCATTCTTTTCCATCTCAGGAAACATTCTGTCAGCATTTCACTTGCAGTGTTCATCTATGAATATTGAGGTGGCTTTTTTTGTGTGTGTGTCTCGTTCTTAATATATTAACACAAGGTGCACTGATTACCTACAGTATACTACAAACTGTGTGAATAATTACAGCTTGAACAGCAGTAAGCCCAATCAGGAAAATACGGAAGGCTGGAATGGAATTTTTGAACCACAACAGAGCCTGTGGCATTATGAATTTATCCTGCTTCTGTTCTAGCACTGTCAGAAAGCCCATTACTTTTAAGGCCATTGGCCTCTTATGCTTCAGTATTTCTGCATATTCTTCAAGCAGGTGGTGCTCCAGGTTTCTGGAGTGAGGGTGCTCAGCATGCAGAGAGGTTCAGGGACACACTGGTTGTTACTGTGATATTGCAGATGGACAAGGACTTATGCAATATGGAGGTCAGCAAGGCCCTAAATTTTGGTGCTGAGGGCTATAGGTAACCACTGCAAGAATTTATGGCAGAGTTTCACCTGTCACTTAAGCCAGTTTAAGTCAATGTTTTATTGTAGCTTCCTTGTGGGAAGAGTTTGAGCACCATTGGTGCATCAACTGCTTAAGTTGCATTAACTTGACTGTGACTTATTTATCCATACCCAAGTGTAAGGTAGGGCAGAATGCAAGATATCAGTGTATACTTAAAGGAGATCTGGTAGAGCATCAGCAGCTTGGACAACATTTGTACTCCCCAGCCCAAGTTTTAAGAAGACATATGAGAAAGAATGATATATTGTCTTTGTGGACTTCCACAATGAGTAACTGTAGTGCAAGAGGATGTGGATGAGATAGTGCCATAAATCACCTGAGGGAACATGTGATATATAGACAAGAACATTTGTGGTGGAGTGGAGGCAGTGATAAAACCCTTGAGAAGGCGTAACAGTTGAGATGTAAATGTTGTTAGGACTAGATGCTCATTCTCCCAACAACTAACAGAGCACTGGTGGGAGAGGACTTCAAATTCATAAGTTGGATCTCAAAAATCACAACATCACTTGAAAGTTAACTTGCCTACATTTTCTTCTTTTTTTTTTAAGGAATAGAAGAGCATTCTTTTTGTTTGGTTTTTTATTTCTCAAGTCTGTAAGAGTACATTCTGTTTGTATTTTCTTTTTTTTTTTTTTTTGTTATGACCAAATACCTACAAAGATTTTTTTAATGAAAAATCAAAACTGTTTTATTCCTGCTTGAGCTAAGGCTTCAAAGAAATGTCAAGTGTCATGAGATTCATGATAAAAAATATAGCTTTGACAAAACATATAGACTTTGTTCTATTTTCTTTGTGTGTGTTGAGCTAAATAGTTTTGCTGTATTTACAGGTTTTATTGACTTCCATGGAAATTATGTTGGATAATGATTTAGTACCTGGGCTGTTGTCCTGTTGAAAGGATATGTTACTTTCAGAAGCTTTCTGTTGAAG
Source organism: Calyptomena viridis (assembly GCA_013390005.1). NCBI lineage: Eukaryota > Metazoa > Chordata > Aves > Passeriformes > Eurylaimidae > Calyptomena > Calyptomena viridis. Next base: position 11,488 of record WEIV01019413.1, on the reverse strand, counting down.
CAGGTTGCTTACGACAACACAGACAATTTATGAAACTGGCTGGTCTCACAATCTCTACTCTTGGCCATTTTAACATATCGAGGAAAAAAAAATCCCAGTACTACTTTGGAAGTGTTGGGTGCCACTGCTGTACAGATTTAATCACAGAGTAAGGACTCTGTTTTGGACTAGATGCTGGGAAAGTTTTGAAATTCTGCATCCTGGTGAGAAAATGAGTTTCAGCACTTATAGCTGGTTAGGTGACAGCAAAATTTTCAGAAACAGAAGAGCAGGGGAAGAAATCAATGAGCAGAAATTATTAGGAAAAAGGATGTAATCCCAGGAAATGGGTGCTTTATCTATCTGCATTCTTAAGCATATTTCATCACCACTAGTTACTGTGAAGTACCTTCAACTATAGTCTTCATCTGATCTTGTCTGCATTTGTTGGGTACCGAATATGTAGATACACCTTTGAGTACTTCCACATGTTTCAAGTATGAAGAAGAACACACTCTTGCACCAGAGCAGCTGCAGACAGCAGCAGCCCCTGGTGCAGAGAGCCTCTTGATTCTCATGGAGCTAGTTAAAGCACTACCTCCTCCACCAGTTCTGTGTGAGCAGTGTGTCCACAGGGTATACAGGGTTGCTCAGGTCAGCAGAATGACTGCCTTGGAGAAGCTATAGGAGTGCACATGGAAGCACTGAGGTGCTTTTTTCTTTCCCTTCCTGCAGGTCCCTGCATCTTGATACTCAATGCTGCCACAGACCCTCAGGGTCAGAACTGCCGTCCTGACAGCGAACCTCACGTCTTACACCTAATCCCCCTGCTCATAATACACACCACTCTGTATGGGAGGAGCCACAGGAGCAGTTTTAAAACATTAATTCAGCTTAGGTGGTTCTCTTTTTTGTTCTGAGTTCAGTCCTGTAGGACCAGTGCTGCTCCAGTTAACTCAGGGTGAGTTTCTAACATGGTAGAAGGAAGCAAAAAGTACTTCATATCCACAGTCATCAATACCTGATAGATTTGCAGTCCAGTTCATCACATTTATCCAGGATAAAATGACAAAGGAACTCACTTATGATTAATTGGTAGGATTTCCTGTACATTTCCCTCCACATTCCTTTTCTTGATAAGAAATTGTGTTTTAATGGTCTCATTTGGAAGGACTCTCAAAAACTGAAAAGCATTTGACCAGTACAGAGCTATTTATCTAGCATAAAATTGGATGAGTGAATGAATACTGTGCTGTGTTCTAACACCATGGTCAATTTTTCCTTATGATGTTTTTGCCTCTTAATTTTTAAGCAAATGAAACAGATAGCCAACCAGAATATACTCCTGCCTACAGATATTGTCTAAATCCAAGCAAATGTCTGCATATATCTTGGTTAATTTTTCTATTTCTTCTGCCTTTTTACTTCCCAGATGCCTCTACTGTCTACCATGGTGCAGATTTTGTCCACGGCTTGTGTGAATAACTGCTCTAATAATACCTTGTGCAAGCATTTGCGATGACAAGAGTACCTTATAGTTATTTTTAAACTTCACCATATGAATAGATATCTAACTGCTAGCACTTGTGCTGCAGTTCACTGGTACAAAAATATGTGCGCAGTTAATTGCTGGTATTAAATTGCATCTTGCAATTTAGCTGGGTCTGCACTTAATACATTCTTTGAAATAGATATGCCTGTGTGTGCACGCCATGTGTTTGTCTTGAACATGAATGGATAGGACCATTACAGTGTGTGATGTGTTAAGCAGCAAAGAAAAAAAGACATAGAGGCTGTGACTTAGAGCAACCTCGGGATGCAGAGCAATTGGGCAAACCTCAGTGTGATCTGCTAGAGATGCTGAGCTAGGTGAAAGCTGGAGGTGGGCCAGAGCAGAAGAAGACTTTCAGGTGTGGGATCAGGGACAGAGCCCTGCCTGTCCTCTTTGCTGTAAAGGCTTCAGAGTGGTGTAAATGTAAATTTGAATGTTAAGATGAATGTTTTACTGCATGCAGTAAAAGAAAACTAAAGAATCCCAGAGCTAATATGATTGCTTAGCTACCTTAGCAGCCATATAAATTTTATTAAAACGCCCTCCTGCTTCCTCTATGATAGACTTATTCACTTTTTTCCTAGGGGAGAGTATTTGCTTCAGATGTTTCCTTAAACTGTAAGGAGATAATGCTGCATTCTTGTTCAGTCTGGGGCCTCTTGGCGAAGCCTGCAGATGGTATGATATGGTGGCTCACATGACACTGATATATATCCAATATGGGTGGAGGGGGGATCACACTCTCCCTTTGTATGAGCCACAAAGCAGCCAGTGATTTAATGTGGAGTTTGCCATTACTTATTGACAAGTCTGATTTGCCAGGTTCTACGTGAACTCAGTCTTTCTAAGAAAAGTCCTTACTTGTCTTTGAGATCATTACCATGAAGTCAGTCCTCTTTTAAGAAGAGCATTCTTTCTGTTTTATTTGACTTTTTTATTTCATTGATTCTTTTTTATGCTAACACTATATTTGTTTTATTTTTATTACTTCAGCATCTTATCATCCTGCACAATTAAGACTTGCCTGTGATGTGTTTTGTCAGGGCCTTCCATCATAATACATTGGGACATTCCCAATGATGAAACATTCAATGATGAAACAATCACTGGATTTGCTCTTGTATTCTGGTTACCAAGGATTGTGCCCCACTTTTATGTACCTTTAAAAAAGGAGAGTAATGAGTCCGTCTCAACAGTTAGCATTCAGACATCAGGTTTTCCTGCAGGATTGATCTGATGTTATCCCTGTCATTGAGCAGGGCCCCTTTTTCATCTGTGCTGTGAACACAACAAAAAGGTGGTATTTGCCCTGAAGACTTCAGATGGTTGATATTCTCCAGGTAGTGTTTCCAAACTACTGCCCCAGCTGGTGGGGGTCCAGCTGCAGGGATGTTGGCTCTGGGAGCTGACCATCCCAGTCCCAGTACCAGTGTTTGGTACTGTGCCAGACCTTCTCCACCTGTGGGATCAAGTGAGTGTTGTGCAGGGGCAAGGATAAGCTTCTGTGTTTCATTGGAGAGCCATTATAGAGGCCTAGCTGAGCCTCTTCTCTAAGCAGGCCGTTTGCTTCCCCCACTGGCAATCAGTGGATTTGGTCTGCTTTTAAACTTGGTTCACATCTATGTTTAGCTTTCAATGGCACGAAAAGGAACTGAATGGTCCACTTTGATGACTGTGCTATGCTGCACTGGATACAATGGAGTGAAATGGCCTGGAGCACCCCCAGTCCTATGCATGTCGAAATTTCTGGGCGCCTGATAGCAGTGGTATGAAACTGACTCCCTGAGCAGCAGAGATTGATTTCTTGTTTGAGTAGTCATACTCTTCACAGAAGTATCCTTTCCAGTTATGTTTTGAAAGTCATCAGACATGCTGTTATAAATGATCACTGAAGATTACTGGAGATGCTGCAAAATAATAGTGAACCAAGTAGCATCTGTAATTTCCACTGCTGGTTTGCAATCATCATTCAAAATGAACCCTGTCTCAGTTGTAGGGCTAAACTTTTTTTCCCCTCTTCTTTACTGCTGTATAAGACAGTTGAAATAGATACTGTCTCATGAATTTTTATGCAAAAAGCTGAGCTGCAATCCACTGTACCAACAGCTAGAAATCCTTGTGAAGATCAAGACTAGCTCAGAAAATACCGGAAAGAAGTCTACATTTCCAGTTACTGTGGGGTTATGTTACAGCTCAAGTGGCTCCAAGATTGTATCTCTGATGCCCTTTCTTCTTAATTCACCTCAGTATAAATCTGATGGATCTTACCACCATAATCACCATTCCTGTTTGTTACTAGAGGTTGTACTGTTTTATGAGCATGACCACCTCCATAGCCCTTGTTTTCCTGTGTCATTGGTGTCATAACTGCCCCCAGTGCAAAAGAACAGACATGAATCAATTTTAATGGAAAATGAGCTGTGATACCTGTGTTTTTCTATATCTTCAGTACAATGAATTGTCTCTATGATAATGCCCAAGGCCCTGCTCTGATAAACATGCACAGGCAGGTGCATAACTTCAGGCATGACAGCAAGCCCAGTGCCTATTAGGCTATGCAAGCTTAAACGCTTCATTAGAGGACATGATAAACCTTCCATCTGACTTGGAGATGGAATGTGAATGTGGAATACCCCAGTGTTTCTGGTACAAATTCTCATAGGTGGTTTTTCTTCCAATCTTGTGGGTGTTGTGTTGTTACAGAGTTTTTGAAAAGAAACCTGATCACATCTGGCTGTCAAGAAAGGGAAGATGGGTGGCAAAACTCCAAATTCTGTTCCTAAATTCCCACACTAAAAACTTGGGTGTTGCCAGTCAAAGGCAAAAACAGTGAAGAATGTCAGTGTTAGAAGGTTGTCTCTTGATTTTGTATTTCATCCATAGCAAAGGCTTTTTTTGCACTTCCTTCATCGTTCCTTAATTTAAATTTCTGTGGTTTCAATACTCTCTTTCAAGAGTTCATGCATTCCATGTAAGATTTAACAGCCATTGGGAAGAAAATAAGACTGCACCAAACCATATTCATGGCACAGAGCTTTCTGAAGCTGATGTTGTGCTAATTCTTTTTTTTTTTAAAGTTTAGAGGAACTCTTCACTACCTAAACTAGCAAACTCACCTCTGGAAGTGGGACAGGAGTTTCACCTTCTTTTGAAACAGGTAAGGCAGCCAGTGTTCAAGTCAAGAGGCATGGATGGATTTTGATCCTGATTCTGGTGAAGAGGGAAAAGAAAAAGCGTGGGAATGGGAGCAACCTTCAGAGTTTATCAGACACTCTTTTCCACCTGATTCTCTATTGGTTTTTTTTAATGATTTCAGAGGAATAGCTTATCAAAACCTCCTTGTTTTCTTGAGAAGCTCTGCTCCTCTTTTTATTAGTCCACACTACTGCTTAAACTGTCTTGACTGCTGCTCCTTATTGCTGTATTCTTCTGGTTATCCTGCACTAGGTGAAGCTGCTTGGGAACCTGAGATAGTCCTGTGTGAGCATTCATTGAGTGGGAGCATGAGCCAAGGAGCAGGAGTGCTATGATCAGCCTGGGTCAGTTGTACTGCTGGAGTTTTGCCCTGTGTTCTTAGGGCTAGACTTATTTTCATACAGATGATAGGCACTTATGGGTGTTTTTGAAGTCCTCCAGCTGTTTGACTCCTGTGAAATTTGGTGCTCAAATGCACTTGGAAGTGTGTCTGGGTGCTAAACTTTTACTCTACATTCTTTCCAAGAGCTCTGATTTTTAGTGTGATTCCTCAGCACAGAGCTTTGATATGAAATCTCTTACTTCTTTCACAAGGATTCAGAAAAGGATTACACTTAAAAATGAAAATGCTGTGCTTTTTGATTGTGTAGTTTTGTTTTAGTTGCTATTAACACTTTCATGTGGATCAAATTTAATTATATCTCATTCACAGCTTAGGTCCAGAATGATCACTAGACTCTGTTCCTATCAAACATCCCTCCTCAATAGTTTCTGTAAGTGTGTAGGTTTTGTCAAGCTGCAAAGCTTGTATGATTTCCTACAAAAATTAAAAAATAATTTCTGCCTGCATCTGACAAATCACACATGATGCCAAAGCAAAATGATTTGCACTGTTTATATTCAAAATTTATTTTTGAAATTTATTTTCTCCTATTCCTTTTTTTTTTTCTCATGTTCCATGGAACCTTTTTTTGTGAATTCTAAACCACAGGTTCTTTCCATGGGCTTGTAATGAGGTGGCTCTTTTATATGAATTTGAGAGCATCACTGTCAATTCAGATCAATAAATCCTGAACCGAGTTTTTTAATATACCTTACTGAAAAAGAAGAAGAATGTACTGTGAATTTGATTGCTTCCTCTAGCTTTTGAAATGTAAAGAACAAACATAGTATTTGAATAAAGATTTTTTTTTCTCTCCAGGTTATGCTTGTACAGTATGTATTTAGACATTTTGGCTGATTCATAGCCAGTGATTTGCATCTTCAAGACCAAGCACGGGGTGTTCCTTGTGAGATATAAAGATCGGTTCTGCAAACACTGCTTAAAAGATATCTTACTTATTATGGCAGCTCCTGCCAAACATTTCAGTAGGTTGTATCAGCATTTCCATTATAAATATAACATTTACACTACTACCACCTTCCTTTATTTGTGTCATGCTCCTGTGTTGTAACATAGAAACACATTTGCTTTGTTCACTGCAGCTATACAGTGTTGTATATAGGGCTGGGGGCTCCAGGGATTTTTCTTCAAGTGCTCCCAAATCTCTCTCCTGCACTATGAAGCATAGCGTTGCCTTTTCAGCAAATATTGATGCTTTTTATTCTTTGCTTCAAGACATTATTCTGTTTATATGCTGTGTACCTGGACTAAGGTGCATTTACAATTTACTGCTGCACATACTGCAGGTACTTTAAATCCTTCTGTTTATTATCTACCTGGTCAGTTGGAAGGAACAGATGTGTTTCCGCACCAAACAGCTCATTCTGCATTCTCCACATCCCTGGTTTTGCCACTGAGTCAGGACTCAGCTCTCAAAGCACAGGATGTGGAGAAGTGACAGAAAAGGGAACTGAGTTTAGGAATGTAGCTTTATTAAATTCATGCATAATAAGCACCCACTGTATTCATGGTCTATTTATATATCATTACAGATGTTTAATAAATCATTAATATGTGGTGTTAGAGACCCAAAGAATAAGCTATTATAGATGGTATAATTATTCTATCAGCAAGTGGTGTTGGAAATTACATTTATAAGCACAAAATTGGGCCCAGTAGCTTTTTGTGATAACTGACTTTCCAGTCATATTATATCTAATGTCATTTAAATGTCTAATTCATCACTTATAAGCTATTTAGAAATGGGCATTCTAATGTTCAGCACATCCCTCATGGATTTACTGAAATTGTTCTCTGTTCCTTTACTTTAATTCTTTTGCTTCATACCATTTTGTATCTTCAATGTTTCTTCTGAAAAAGAGCATCTGTGAACTGCTCATTTGCTCACACCAAGAGTGGTGAAAACTTTATTGTTCACTTTTTCTTGGATTTGAGGCACAAATCGGTCAGGAGCAACTCTCTAATTTTAAATATAGTTTTTAAAAACTTCATTTGTTTGGAAAATTTTAAGGGGAAAAAAAAGACACAGATCTTACAAAATTACCTTCCTTTTTGACTTGTCTTGTGATACAGGATGAAAGATATGAGCATCACCTCCAGTCCTTGGAAATCATGACTGAGCAGGGAAGCCATGCTAGTCCTTCCAGGGTCCATGTTAACCAGGACTTAGCAGCATCACCTCAGGCAGTGTATGGAGCAGGGAGGGCAAGGGCAGAGTGGGAAACTGGAATCAGCCAGCCTGCTCAACCATCCTCCTACTCCCTTCAGGACAGAGGTGGAAGTAACTTCATTTTGCAGGTATGAAGGTACCACTTGTCTGGTGGATTAAACGAATAGTAATGCAGACTTCAGGCTCTGAATCCAGTACTTTTTAAATAATTACTTAAACTAAGAGAAGAAAAAAAAAATTGAAGTATTTTATTACAAAAATTTCCCCAAAAGACCCCTGCATTTTTTTCACTTGCTAACACACCAGCAACTTTTTCCCACCTCACAAATTATATTTATAGTTTCCTTGTGGTTTTTGCCCTGAAGTCAATTTTCACTCCAGGAAATTTTCTTCTGTACTGTGCCTTGTCTCCTTAGGTCATTAACCTCAAGCCAGGAACTTTGTCAAACACTTTGAAAGACGAAGTCCAGTCTATTTCCCTTGTCTGTCTAGGTGGCAATACAGCACATTCAAAGAATTCCAGCAATTTTCTGCGGCGTGACTTGCCTCTCCTGAAACATGCTGGTATCCTTGCAATCTTTCAGCAAGCTGTGCTGTACCAAATATTCCTCTATTTGATCTTCTTAAATATTTACTCAACTGTTTCCAGTGACTCTCTTTCAGTTAACTGGTCTCCAGTAACTTAACAAACTCAGCCAGCTTGATGGCTTGCTTGTTTGTTTTTCATAAAAATCTCAAAGTAAGTGGAAAAAAAATTATTCTTACAGCTACTGGTCTCTCCTAATGTAAAAATTTCTAATAATTCAATGGCCTTGGGGAAATATGTTTGGTTTTGTGGTAAAAACAGGTGGATCTCTTAAAATACTATCTGAGAGAGCTAACTTCTTAAATAGCTGGTTCCCATGTTTACTGTTACATGCATTGAAAATACCATCTTACAAATGTAGTAGAATTCGTGTTACCTATGGAAATGTGGTGATCATCGTGAAATGGTAGTGTAATTGCTTTTTTTAGCAATAAAATGCTTCAATGAATGGAAGCTTAGGAGGAAGTGGGATATCTTCTGTCAAAGTTAGAATAGTAAGCAGGTCTGAATGGGCAGGAGGAGACAGGGAATACTTCTGGACTTTCTTTCAGATGACCGAAATATCAAATAAGTTGGTGTCTGTGTTGTGATGCCCAGGAGTTATCCCCCCAAATGAACAAACAGGGTTTTAAAATATATTTCTGGGCCAAACCCTTCACTCTTTTCATCTGTTATCAATCCCATCATTGCCTCCACTGCAGACCTCCTTTTCTCCCTCCTTCAGAGTCTGGCCCCCGCCTTGCCAGCACCAAAGGTCATTTTAAGTTATGAGTGGGGGAAATTTTTAGAGATCTCTGTTATTCCCCACATTTCCATCTCTTCAAAGCTTGCAGGCAGTAAAGGCTCTTCTTTTACTTGGAAGTAAAAGGGAAGTTGGAGTGTTTAGATCAGAAAATCCAAGCTTGCTCTCTGCTGTCACTGAGCAGCTTTGAATGGCTGTATTGTGAAGCACTAACCACGATGTCCTAGCTGGTCATTGATCTTTTCAGACACATTCTTCTAACTGGGGCATCCTTGTGGTATGATGAGCAGAATAATAATTTAGGAAGAAAACATACTAAATCATCCAAAGGCAGCTGCTTTGGTCTCCAAGATGGTTAAAGCAGGGCCCCTCTGCCCTGTGAAGCTTTCCAAGAGGAGCAGGTGAATGAAGGATGCAGCAGCAAAGTAATGTGGAAAAATAAGGGCCTGAAAATTTCTAGAGGAAGGGGGGACAGCACATGTTTGACATTTCTGTTGGTGTTTTCTTGGACAGCAGGAAGAGACTGGTGAGGAAGTGAATTGTTTTCTCTTGTTCAGCTTTTCAGCCTTTTCTTTCCTCCTCTTTCCCTCTCCCACTCCCCTCATGCCATAGCACTTGCAAACTGAGCAGTATTTTTCTTCCAAAGACAAATACGTTGAGGCCCATCTCCTTTGCATCCACCCCAGGGGCAAGCCTTCTCTTCCTACTGTGTTGCAATGGGTATAATTTCACACCTCAAAGCACTACTCTGCTGTTTGGCAACAGCTAAATATGTTTCTCTGAAGCTTACTCTAATTCTCTTCTGAATAAGTAGCAGTTACTCTTGTTTATTTGGCTAAATTGGTTATCCAAGAGTCACCTCAATAAAACAGATGGCATAACCAAGTGTGTATAGATTAAACAGAATGTAAATTTGTTGATCAGAATGTTTTTATTGAAACTTTTTTTTTTGTTAGAGACTGGCATTTCAATCAGACTGGTCTTCTCTAAAATGTCAACATGTCTGGTTTTAATTTTTCAAAAGCAGAAAAAGATTTTTTCCTTCAGCCACTGAAAGTTAAAGTTTTCATGGCTTTTTGGAAAAAATTTAAAGGGAAGTGTTGATACGAGTGAAAAGAAATTTACTTTTTGAAATACTTCTAGGGAACCAAACTTTCCTTAACTAGCTTTTAATATGCTGCACCTATAAAGAGAATTTGAGATCTGTCAGTTTGTAAATAGTATAGAAATTCTCCTTATACAAATTGGTTATGCTTAGATTTCCTGTTTTAATATTGATTTTTTAATTTGTTGAAGAATCTAACACTGTCGATTTACTTTAGATAATATGTGTATAGGTACAGTAGTTTTGCTGATCAGTTTTCTGATGCAAGGTTTTGCTAATGACTGTGGAAGAAGTCTCTACAAGACAAACACTGCTCCTGGGAGCCTGGCGAAAAGGGAGACATTTAAGTCGATACTGCTTGGTGGACATTATAAATAGACACTGTATTTCTGCATTGGAAGCTATTGCTATTTTATCCATAATTGCAATTTATGTTGGTCCCATTCCTGTATTTCTGTTACAGATGATTCATTGATTTGCATACCTGAACCTTTTTAGTTCAGTACTCAACACATGTCTGTAACAGCTCAACCTACACTTTCAATAACTGAAATCACTTCACAATGCAGCCATCAGCCCTTCAAAGGCTTCAGACTGGTGCTGGAAAATGCTGGCCTTATTCACTGAGTGCTCAATCTGATGGAGATCTGTCCCTTCTTCTTGGTAATGTTGTGTTATAAATTTGGTTTCAGGTGGTTACTGATAATCCTCAAACCTCTTGTCACTCATGCCATTCTCTCCGACACTGCCATTCTTTCTGACACTGCCAGCTAACAAGGATCCTCTGCACTGTTGTGTATCTTTAAACTTTATGGTTTTTTTGTCTCCACTGATCAGAATGTCCCCATGTTCTTCCTCNCTTGGAAATACAGGTAGAAATAGTTAGGAGAAGATGCAAAGTAAGTGGAAAGTTTCAGATTGCCAGCCCTCTCCTTGCCCAGTGTGTGTGGACTCGATGCACTTTGTTCTCCGCAGTGTATTAGGGTGTCCATTATCAACAATGGAAGCTTGTTAACACAGTAACACGGAGACTATCCATTATTCCTTCTCCTCCTTTATAAAGAGGTCATTAAAATAGAGCCAAGCTCCTTTCCCTACAGGTTGAATTTTGAACAAATTTAATTTCTATTTGTTAGGGAAAGTTGTGCTGCTGGGAAAAA
>WEIV01019408.1:36698-62072 GCA_013390005.1 Calyptomena viridis | reverse complement strand
TCACAGATCAACAGAAACTTAAATATACATACACACAACCTATGTCAAACATCTATCTAGTTCTTCAATAGCATCTCCCTTCTCTCCCTTCCAACATCACCATCCCAACAGCTCCTGATATATTGAGCAGCTGTGAAGTTTATAGGTATCCTTTCACGAAAAGAGTAGAAAGAAAGGAAACACAAAGCATTGGAAAATTAGGAACACCTCATATTGAACTCATTAGTTCAGCTACCTACTTTATACTGAAAGCAGTTAACTTGCTGTACACATAACTTTATTTTTTTTTATATTCATGGGGCAAAGCCACTATTTGATGCAAGAACAGCTTTCCCAAGTCCAGTGAGTTTTCAGCCCTTTGCTCAAGGGCAATATCAATAGATACTGTTCCCATGCTTTTTGGGCACTCTTCCCATCCCCCAAAAACACCTCTGCACACATGCCATGGACCTCATGCCACAATACACATAGTTGCTCTTAAGCTCTCAAAGCCCACTAATTTTCCTGCACTGGTGTCTACTGCCCTGCCCTCCAACAGCTGATGCAGAGCTAGTATCAAGGAAAGAGTAAGGGGTATGGATATCCTTTTTATATTGACACTGGAAACACCCATTTCCAGGGAATTCATGACAGTTTAGTGAAATAGAAGGCAGCTTGTCCTGGGACAGAATTGTGCACTCCCTCTCCTGAAAACATATGAAACCAGATGGCTCTGTGACTATTGTGGTTCCTGTCTCACTGTGCTACAACTTTCTAATGTTACCCTACATCAGGGGGAAAAATAAGCATGGCTGCTTTCTCCTGGCAGAATCAAAGGAAATCCTCAGAGCCATGAACTGAATGCTTAAGCTGAATTTTATATTTGTCAAGGTCCCTAAAAAAAACCTCAGCTAAGATGGGAACACATAAAACAGATCCTGCCTACAGCAAGTGGCAATTCCATCCACATTAGACTCCTTGTGGCCATTTCAGACTTTCCTCTGTTTTAATTAGAACATTTCCCAGTTTACTTCACCTTCCCTCATCTGCCACTCTGAACTATAGGTTCTGCCAGAGAGCTTTGACATTACCTGAAAGCTAAAACATAGAGATTCTTCTGCTGCAAAAATATTATCAGATAACTACATGATGCACATGAACACTAAAAAAAATTTAAAAAGAAAACAAAAACAACCAAACAAAAAGACCTCTGACAGATTAACTTAGAAATTCACATACTTTTTTTCTGCTTTTTTCTTAAATCACTAAAAGAAAAACCATAATATTCCAAAACAAGTGGTACAACAGGAGCAGGTGTCAACCTCTCAACTGCAAAATTGGATAGGAGCCATCATATCCTTCTCTTCATCACTTCACATCACCCTCTGTTAGGGATAATACATGGGGACTGATGATTACGGGTCCAACTATTCCATTAAAATTGTTCTGATATTTGATCTACTCCTGAAAGAATTGCCATAAAACTGGGCAATGATCTCAGGTTGAACTTTAAAATAAAATCTAACATGAGCCTCAACCTGAGGGAAACCCACACATCCCCTCAAAACAGCAGAAAGTGATGAAAGAGATAAACTCATCACATAAATACATTTTGCTTTTCTTAAATGCCAAGTTTCCCATTTGGAGATGCTTTTTATTGGCAGTACTGGAAAAGAATATCAAATATCCTGTGTGACACAAAGAAAATGAACTGATGCAATTAAAACAGTATCAATAAACTATTAGTCTTCAACAGCACCTTGCCAGGACTACGTAAATTAGATTCAATTCAGCTTTTCTCTTGAACACAGAGATATTAATCTATGTCAAGAACGAAGTTTTGCATTTCCTAGTGCAATACTCTTCTGCCTGCACTTTGAAAAAGCAAACATCTAAAGGTCATTTGCCTCACAGATTTCAAATTTTAAATGAAAAAATGAATACGCTTATTACAGTATTATATGTGATCTAGAACTCAGTACATCACATTCTATTGGGATGGCTTAATTAGTCCAAATAATAAAATATAAACTCACCAAAACTATTTCACTATGAAGATCGATATTGCTTTCAACAGCAGCTGCAAGAAAACACAGAAAACTATCTCCTGTCTGAATGCTACACCAAGTGTGTAATCTATTTTTTTTTAATAACCTATGGCAAGTTTCTGATAATCTTTTCCATTTAATAAATTTTAGTGCTTGGTAGTACAAAGTTTAATCACAAATTGCCTAGATTTAATGGATTATGTTTTGACAGTTTTCTGCCTTACCACTTGCTTTCCAATTAATTTCTTTCCTCATGTGCAAAAACAGCTTCGTCACATTTTGATGCCTATTTTTCTAAAGTGATGAACAAGGCACTTCCAAACCCTATTCTGTTGTATTCTTTTAGCACTAAACACCCTAAAATACAGCAAGAAAAACATCCATATTATCCACCTTGAAAATCTAGTCATCCATCTATTCCATCCACCTAACACCAGTCTTTCAGTCAGGAAGACAGTCTTGCCTCAGACTACTCTGAACAATGAATTAGTCCCTCTGCTGAGGGCAAATTCTTATTAACTCTTCATCTTAATATGAGATGAATGATTGTATCCTGGCAATTCAAAAAAACAGGTGTTATATAACCTACCTTATCTGGAAAGGAGTTGCATTAAGGATGTAGCAGGAAATTGTCTGATAACAGCAGCATTTCATGGTTGCCTAGTACGTTCATGGAAAACATCTAAGTAATAAAGTTACATATTTGTTTCCTCTTTAAGAGCAAGTTTATTTAATCAGGATAAAAAGGAAAAGAGCAGCATCAGTGAATGCCAGAGCATGTCTACCCTCAGAAACATGACTATGGAAATACACTAGCTCTTTCCTACACATGTCCTAAATTAATAAAAACCCTAATTCACACACACCCAAGGCACCACAGGGCAAATAAAAAGGCAAACTGGAAACTTTTTTCCCTACACTGGCTTCTCAGAGAAGTTCACAGAAACTTCAAGGTTTTATTCAGACCATCAGTCACAGTGCAACACATCTTAAAGATCACCTAAAGGAAATAACCACATTTTTATCCCCTTGGCAGTCATTTGTGCTACAGCTGAGGACAGGCAGATGACTCCACTTTGAGAAATTGTTATACAGGGCAGAGGAAAGCAGAATCATCCCAGGTAACAGAGGAGGGAAAGATTACAGGGGCATTATATAGGATGCATATAGCACCAGATTCAGCTCTCAGCTGGTAGAGTTTGTTGAGGCTTGCTCTACACCAGCTTTACTGATGAGATGGTAGAAAGCAAAGATAACCTACAAACATTTAATGCTAATATAGTCACTTCCATGACTAAAGCATGTAACAGTGAGACTGACAAGCAGAATCAGTGCAAAACAACACACTGCTATCACCTCAGCAGCATCAGCTTCTGGGCTAGCAACACAGATATTCAGGCTATCATGACAAATTTTTCATTGTTTTAAAAAATGCAGGTGTGAGAAGAATAGACAAGTTTATTAAAACCTTCTACCTAAGCAAATAATATAGCTCAATACATTTCCAAATGACATTTTTAAAACACTAGCTGGAAAGATTTTTTTAGAGGCTCCTACCTGCAAAATATCATACTTTCAAGTTATTTATTAGAAATCTCAGATCCCACTCAGAAAATCTGGGGTTTTTTTAAAAAATCAGAGCTTAATTATGCAAGGGTCAAATGCTGNAACTCCAGCAGGACTGTGGCTACCACTCTTGAGGAGACTGCTGTCATTTCTTCAATAGCACCATCATCCCAACTACCAGGTTTTTCCTTTCCTTCTGCTCTGCCACCCAGGGGCACCACGCAGTGCTGTGGCAGGAGCTTATGAGCACTGTGCTGTTCCTGTCCCAGGGGGACTGGGTTGTACTTTGTTCTTGAGGGTCAAAGCAGTTTTTGTTATCTTGTGTCATTGTATGTACTGTGATTTTTGTTTTTGAGTAAAATTGTAGGTCTGAATTGTGATCTCTCCATATTGGGTTGATTTCTCCTGCCGGTTTACTTTTAAACCAGGACATGTGGTAACTTCACATTTGATGGGGGATGAATAAATTAAGAGCTCAGAGGAGGAAAAAAGCAAAAGAAACAGGTAACACACAGCATTTTTCATTCCGCAAAATCTCAGCCTGTAATGAAAGCTGCCATTCACACATCACAAAAGTGCTCTTCCTCCTAATCTGTGGAGCTCAAATTTGTACACAATTTCTAAGGTCAAATAAAGAGTTCACTGTTCTTTCACTGTTCAAAAAGTTCTTTTGTCTTGGTCTCAATAAAATTCAATATATATGTAACATGAGTAAGCCAGGGTCATCCTTTCACGTGTTTCCCTTTGCACTAACATGCTTATGCTTTTTTTTAAACACCTATTTAATTTTTTTTCTGGTTTCAATGTGTTAACATTGTAAAATGGCAGCACTGCCCATCACACAGGTCTGAAACACATGCACATATCATGAAAATATCACACACATACATCATGTGTTCTCAGCAAAAAGGTATCAAGAGGGCCAGATTTGCAGAGGAGATGATGTGTGCCCAGATTACCCTGTCCACTTGCATGTCCTACGTGCAAGAAAAACAAAAACTGTTAGCAGTCTCAAAACTCAGTAGTAGCACAGAGGTGTACACATGAAAGAGACAGTGCAAGTGCATATAGCTTTTCATCAGCACCTAAATAGTGGCTAAGAGGAGTTCGAAGGTTCAGCACTCATGGCATGCCAAGACACACATGGAACTACCAAGGATGAAACAGCTACTGACTCTCAATCCCTTCTTGTTGCAGGAGACTTTGAAAAATTTGCTATATTCCCAAAGGAAATCCGGAAAATTAGGTTTGTTACTACTGTCACATGGCGCAGTCATGGGAAATTACATCAGAACATTGTTCAGTGAAAGTATGAACTTGAACTAGTAGAATAAGAGGAATGACATCTTCAAGGCAAAAGGACTGAGTAAATTATGCAATGAAACAGAATGTTTTAGCCTCAGTTCTCCATTGTCCTTTCATGTATAACAAAGACATTTGTGTATTAATTTCATTATTTTTATTTTAAAGTTTTCTAGGTATGAAAAAAGCTAACCAATTACTGCTGCATTTATGTTCATTAGTTCAAAAGTGAGCTGACCAGTAAGTTGGATAAATCTTAGATATTTTGAAAGTAGCAAGGCTCGAAATTTTCTTTGGAGTTCCCATGGAAACTGAGTAACACAACCCATCTCAATTTTGCGCAATCTTTACATGCTTTGATCTTTCTATTCAGGAAATGCCAGTCTTTATATTTTAACACACCTCATGAGAAAGTGCACAGTCTAAAAAACTGAACCTATAGGAACTTCATATTGATTTTCTTTATTTAAAAAATATAAAAGGAAAGAAAGGTCTTTGTATTCAGCACTTTAATACATTTACCTAATACACCACTGAGTATTTATTGAACATTCATTGCTTAAACTCAAAAAATAAAGTCATTTAAATAGAATAGCAGAAACAAAATCCACCATTTCGAATCATTTAAATGAAAATCCAGCATTTTGAATCATCTTCTCCTCTGGTAAAAAATATGATGGTGTTTCCACATATGATTTATGCAGCAAAAATAGTAAATTAAATGCTTTCCCAATTCAAAGTAACATTCTGGCCACTACTGCAGCCATGCCTCCAGTGCACTGCTGCTAACAGGAATTGCTCCATGGCTTCATACAGTTCAGTGATCCATTTACAATGGTTTCTTCCTCAGTTCTCCTCTGCAAGTCGTTGCACACAGAGCTAACATGGAATAGCATACACTCCATTGCTCATGGCAATTAAATATCTTGCTCTGATCTCAAAAGCAGATCTCCCTTTATCTCATTGGAGATTTGGTTCTTGTAAATACCTTTAAAGAACAAGATTTAAAAAAAAAAACATACAGGAAAAAAACAAAATGAAACAAAAACAACAACAAAACCCAAACAAAACAAAATGAACAAACAAATAAAAACAAAGAAACCCCTCCAAAAAACCTACAATAAGAAAACCAAGCAAAAACTGGATTGATATAAAAAAGGTGTCAGGAAACTGAAAACTGGAACAAATCATCAGTCAATTAAAAAAGCCACACAAGTGTACAGTGGATACTAGAATTCTACTTGGACCATGTTTGTCCATGCTCATTACTTGTTCCTGCTCATTGCAGGGGTGTTGGATTACATGGCCTTTAAAGGTCACTTCCAATCCAAACTATTTTATGATTCTATGATGCTACGATCATGATCCACTCTAAAAATCTCTTTTTACAGCAAAATGCACTGTTATGGATAGGCAAAGGAGTTGAGCCTGCTATTAATGTCAAGCAGATGTTTCCCATGTTCATTGCAACAGTAAGATTCTCTTCTCTGCTGTTTTAGGTAAAATTTGTAGTGGATAGTCCTGCTGCCAGCATGGCCTCTTTCCACATTTTCATGCCTTATTATTACTGAGCACTGGCACAGACCAGTGATGACTTGGCAGTGTTTATGCTTTCAAAAACACAGGAAAATCTAATTACAATATGTATTTACAAGAGCAGATCAGAAACACTTGTTCCTTTCATGGATACTGACAGTTCCTACCATTTTTACAGACCACATCAGTCCTAGGGGGAAGCTAACAATGAAAATTTTGTAAATAAAGTCTAAAGAATATGATTTCAAAACACACAAGCAAAATCAATCATAAATATTTTTCAAATTTTTCAAATGTTTAAGACTTTATGAATACATATTGCAAGGGAACATAAAAAAGCAAAATGCCTTATTGGGGGATTTAGAAAGCAAGTTCATCACAACCCTTCATTTAAATCATTCAGTCATCACAATTATCTACTTTCCCAGTGCAGGACTCTTGTTTACCTTCTCTAAGAAATGCCAATTTTCTTTCCTGAAGAAATGAGCAATTTTCTTTAGAACAAAAAGAAATACTTTCTTCCTGATTGACCACTTATGTTTTCCTTCCCAACCCAAAGAAGAGTTAAAATAAACCTAGCCTTTAATCCAGTACACACCACCAGGTCCTGAATTTCCAAACTTACCTTGAGGAGCAATACTGAACCAAATAGAGATGCTACTGGTTTATGAAAAACATAAATATCCATTCCTGAAAAATCTGCTAAGGAATTCCACAGTCAATAGGTGATCATCAGTTTCAAATCAAAATTCTGGCTTTTTCTACATAATACACTAGAAGCATACGGGAGGTTTAGAATGGTTTCTCAAATTGTTCAATCCAACTGCTTTTGAAGTCAATTGGAAAATATTTCAATAAGAAACGGATTAGAGACAAAAAAACAGATTATTAGCACTGAAAAGTGATGACAACATGTATGATCACACTTCATGCCCCATCCTATTCTCTGTACTTTTTTTATATTTACCTAAACAAATCTCCTAACTTTTAATCCTCATTGCTTTTGCACCTCACATGATGATGCCTGAATCCTGATGCTTACCTTTGGTCAGTGACTGCCTAAAGCAAATAAAAAAATAGGCTCTGACATCTAGAAAAGAAACAAGATTTAGAAATTTGAGGGGAAAGGAGGAAGATTAAACATTCTTCCTCCTACTCTGTGTTTCTCATTTAAAGGGCACAAGAGTGATAAAGTTTGACCTGAAGAAGTTCTATGACAACAAGCTACTGTGCTCCAGACTGTCTTCCCAAGGATCAGTGGAGCCCAACCCAGTTTCAGGATGAGGCCTAGCTCCCTCAAATGAGCCAGAAGCTACGCCACAAACTCTGTCCCTTCACTGCACCAGTGGGTTAGCAGCATAAAAGCCCCAAACTGAGATCTAGGCAAGGGCAGCTAACTAGAATGAACATCAAAAACATGCTTCCATGTTGAAAAATAAATGGATAAAATAAAAAAGTAGATCACCTTCTGCCCAGGACTTCAAGCAGTCACCTATGCTGCACTCCATAACCATTCAGAATGGCAGGCACAGTAGGGATCATGGTCACTTGGGCATTTACAAAAATGCAGGTGTCTGTCTCAAGAGCTAACAAAGATATCTATCTGAAAGCAAGACACGCACTATTCCTGGCCATAAATGATTACTTGCACAGATATACATGCTCATACACTGGTTAGTTTTGATTTATTTGTAGTGCTACAACTATATATGCTACCAAGTTTCTTATCACTCTCTTCTTTTGGTTGTCATTAAGACATAAGGGCTACAAGAATTCTATACATCAGCTGATAGCCTCTATTTTAAAAATTTTGGTATTCTCTTCTGAAAATACCCATAAAAATTAGGCTCACAAACAGCCAGTGGTGTCCAATATGCAGAACATTAAACATCTAAAAAGACAGGAAGACTTGAGTTGCAACTTAAATCTTCATTACTTCATCTGAACAAAGTTTATTTTACTGCCTAGAAAGTGGCTAGACTTCTAGAAAGTCACACTTGTGCAAAATTATGGGTATGTAAGCAAATACTTCACACAAGAGGGGAGAACTATGTATTACCAAGTGGATTTGCTTGCCTAACCTAGCCATAAAAGAATTTTCTCTTGGATACACACATAAATGTTCTCTGGTCAGTTTGTCTCTACATCAGTCTTTTTTGGCCTCTGATAAGCACTGTACCAATGACAATACTGCAGTACAGAACACGACAAAATTACCAACATAGTTTACTGTGGTCTGAACCAGTTCTCAAAAATTTGCACTCACCATGGGAATGGAGTGAAAGCCTAAAGCAACAGAAAATGAAAGGGGAAAAATTCTCAGTGCCTGATCCCTCAGGAATAAGAGAGGAAAAAAAATGGTGAATTAAACACCCTTATGATTCATCAGAGAAACTCAAAAATTTTCTGGGCAGGAGTATTTCTCTCTCTACTTTCCCACCTCCTTTCTACCTGTATATTCACCATTCTATGCTTTTCTGTACAGAGAGATTGTTCACAATTTCCTGCAACAACAACAAAAAATAGAAAATAAAATTGTTTTGTAATCTTTCTACTTACAAGCTGTGCACTAGGTTCCTATCAATCTGTCCTACAGCTCACAGATTTACAACTAAGGAGGCAAAGTCATTGTTGCTGATCGAAAATGTCTCTAGTACAAATATAAATATAAATAAAATATTGTATAAAAGAGGTTTGTCTCTTTTTAAAAATTATTGTTTAATACAAGGAGATTTAAAATGAATGGACAACTACTAAAAAATTGAACATGGGAAGAGTAAACAGTTGAAAAAGTCTTTATATAAACCATTGAAAGTTTACCTCTTAAACATCTATAAAAGCGATTTGCTAAAAGATGAAGAGTTCAGCATATGCCTTCAGTTCAGTAGACCATGAACAATGAACTTCCTAGATAAAAGCAATCTACAACAGCATAGCTTCACAGGATCTGTATGAATTTTAATGTAGAAGCCAGGTAAACCAGAGTCTCCATACTTCATTACCGAACTGGCTATATATCTCAACATTGCAAAAATATGTGATGAAGTCCTGTGATCCTTCATTTTAGAGCCTAATAGAAGCACCCATCATTGTCACATAACACTTCCAATAAATATTAATAGATGCAATTCTCTTGTAGCATCTTTGTGACGGAAATTAGCACAACGGTTCCTATTTCCGCCAGGAAATCAAGATACTTAGAGACAGTTTAAGAAACAGAGTTTGGGAACCTGAGATTGACAATTTCACTGGCTCCTGGTGAAGGCAAGTTCAGTACTTAGCCTGGGCACAACCCACCCACATAAATAAAAACCCTGAGAATTTTTGAACCTCCAGTTTGGAAAACCATAGTGACTTTAGAGTTTGAGGTTCTTTCCCTCTGAGGGACTTTCCTAAACTTAATGTAAGTGAATTTTCAGAGATACTCTCTGTACACATGAGTCCTTCCCTCACCTCTTCCATTTCCACTACAAACCTGCTCCCAGGGAACCACATGAACATTTCCAACAGGATGCCAACAAAGATAAGTACCTGTTGCTGGGCAGTGTAGGTTTGTATTTCTTGCTCATGTCCTCAGTCTCATCTTTCTTCGTTCCAAGTTTGGGCCCTACCAGCTCAGTATCTCAAGGCTGTTAATACTATTTAAAGCAAGCCCCAACAGACTAACATTTTGCAGAAATGCCAGTTTCCTCAGCTGACAATCCTGCATATTTCCACAACAACCTTCTAGCAGAAATATGATTAGCCCATGACTTCATGTCAATTTTCTTCAGAAACATGCATGAACAAGGAATCTACTGCATGTTAAAAATACCACAGAGGTTGCATTAAACAGGAATACAACAGAAGCCCACTGTTCTTTAACAAGGACAATAGAGGCATGTGTCCCATGGCTGTCATTGAAGTTCTGCCAAACTGTTTGGGGAGAAGGGAGAAAAGCCTCCCACCACTCATTCAACTTCTCTCTTGCATACCAATTTTCAAGTGTAGGCACAAGAAGTTAACCCTTGAGACCTTGTACAACAATTACGACCTTCAGTTCACGGAGATAAACAACTCAGTTTCAGATACAACTGCTTCAGGTTTTACAGGTTCTTTTAAAATACATGTTTACTTACTGTAATTATTTTACATTCTGTAACATAGGATCTTAGCACAAAGAAAATTTGTATAAAAGTTCATATAAAGTGGCAAGCTAATTGCATTCCTGTCATTTACTTAAATAAACTTAGTAACCGAATATTGGTATCTAAGAAGGGTAAGATGACTATATAATTAGAACATCAGTGTATCAGAACCCAGAGAATACATGTTTTAAAATATTTAGCTTCTTTCACTCTACACAAAGAAGTAGTATGGAACTAAAAGTTCTTTTTCAAAGAACTAGTATGGAACTTTAAGGCTACTTATAAAAGTAGGATTACTGTACATTTTCAAAAGTGCACACTTGTAAATTACCCAAGTTGGAGTCAACATGAAGCACGGGGTAGAATTGGAGTGCTCAGTTCCACATCAGGAAGCATAAATTTCTAAAGGGATAAACAGCTTAGCACTTTCAGATCTGTTACTACAGAGAAGCAGCCACATAAAGTTTTGTGAGAGGTATAAAATGGAAGCAAAGACAAGGTGGCAGAGACACAGCCTTGGCTTTTGTTACTTGTGTGTTTTCCTTTTAATCAGCTACGGAACAAAATGCACACCATTTATGCTTTTGTGCAAAATTGGAGGGGCAAAGATATTCATCTACACATAACTAAATTCTAAGCAGGGCACTGGTATGCTTTGAAATCAGGAAATGTAGTGGTGTAGTGTAGTGGTAAAAATTCTGTTTATCTGTTTCTACGTTTATATGTTTTAATATGTGGTTCTGTAAAACCTAGCTTTGGACTGTTCTAGAAATGTATCCCCTTTCCAGTGTAACCCTACCCTCACTCCTCCCAGTCTCCCCATATATGGACAAAAACCCCTCCCTGCTCTGACCTAAGAGCAGGACCCTGCCCCAAACCACTCCTATCTCTCCCTAAACCACTCCCACCTCCCCTTCCCATTGGCCATTCCCTAATCCCCTCCCGGAAACCTGGACCCCCTGATAAACCCGTGTAGACAGGAAGTCGAGTGAGATCCTGTTCTGGACTTCCGTGGGGTTTGATCTCCTCTGGAGCCTCACAGCAACAGAGAATCAATAAACCATATGTGTCCACCACAAGGGTCTCCATGCAACCTTTTTACCCTTCATTGATACTTTCCTGGACTGACTGAGCTAGCAGGACCAAGAACCAAACCAGGAATTGCTTAAAAGTTTACTAGATACGTCTCTCGGGTAGTTTCTTTAGCTGTAGAGCCAATGCTGTCAATCTCTTCACAGTTACTTTTCTGCCTCCAACATCAGTTGAAAGTATATGTATTTCTAACACACACAAGTAAGAAAAGACAGAAATGCACATGGGAGTAAAACAGTTTTAGTACTAATCTCTCTCAGCAGTACTGTGATAGATTATATCAGTAACAATCTATTAAAAAGGTATACTACCTCCTGATCATCCTAAACCAGGGTCTATAAGTTCTAGAGAAGGTCAGTGGTTACACACGAGCTTCTACAGGAAGGAAACTGTAAGTTCAAAGAATCACAGATGGTTTGGGTTGGAAGGGACATTAAGGATCACGTAGTTCCAAACCCACTGTCATCAACAGGGATACAATTCACCAGATCAGGTTGTTCAGGTCCCCATTTGACATGGCCTTGGACACTTTCAGGGATGGGGCATCCACAGTTTCTCTGGGCAGCCTGTTCCTATGCTTCACCACCCTCTGAATAAAGAGTTTCTTTCTAAAATCCAATTTAAACCTGCACTCTTTCAGGTTAAAACCATTGCCCCTTGGCCTATCTCTATCTGCCCATACAAAAAATCCCTCTCCCTCCTTTTTGTAAGCCCCCTTAAGGTACTGGAAGGTTGCAATGAGGTCTTCCCAAAACCTTCCCTTCTTCAGGCTGAACAACCCCAGCTCCCTCAGCTTGTCTTCATTGAAGAGGTGCTCCAGCCCTCTCATCATCTTCATGGCCTTCTGGACACACTCCAACAGGTCTATGTCCTTCCTGTGCTGGGGACCCCAGAGCTGGATACAGCACTCCAGAGA
Organism: Calyptomena viridis; assembly: GCA_013390005.1. Taxonomy (NCBI): domain Eukaryota; kingdom Metazoa; phylum Chordata; class Aves; order Passeriformes; family Eurylaimidae; genus Calyptomena; species Calyptomena viridis. The sequence continues at coordinate 49,506 of WEIV01019408.1, read as the reverse complement.
CTTGAGGTCTCACCGGAGCATAGATGAGGGGCAGGATAACTTCCCTTGATCTTCTGGCCATGCCGCTTTTGATCCAGCCCAGCATACAATTGGTCTTCTGGGCTGCAAGTGCACATTGTTGGGTATTGTCCAGCTTCTCATCCACCAGCATCTCCAAGTCCTTCTCAGCAGAGCTGCTCTCGATCTGTTCATCCCTCACCCAAGTGCAGCATTTCATGCTTGATCTTGTGAAATCTCATGAGATTCCCATGAGCCCAATTCTCAAGTGTGTGCAGGTCCCTCTGGATGGCATTACACCCTTCAGGTGTGTCAACAGCACTACCCAGGTGGTGTCATGTGCAAATCTGCTGAGGCTGCACTCAGTCTCACTTTTTGTGTCATTGATAAAGATATCAAAGAGTGCTGATCCCAAGACAGAAGCCCAATAGACATCACTCATCACTGCCCTCCACCTGCACATAGAGCTATTGACCACAAGTCTCTGGTTGTGTCCATTCAGTTCATTTCTTTTTCACTGAATTGTCCATCCATCAAATCCCTGTCTCAGCAGTTTTGAGCTGAGGATGTCATGTGGGACAATATCAAAGGTGTAGGGATAGATGAATTCAGAAGGCTTATTTTCGAGGAGTTTAAGGCATGTTTGCTCAGGGAAATTCTCCCATAGGAGAAAGAGCCATCTTTTCCAGGAATGCGTTTGTGTTTTTCTCCTTCCACAAACCACAGGGATTGGCTCCCTACCATGGGAAGAAGATAAGATTGCAGACTTTTCAGGAGGCCCCTGCAGCAGGGTGGCAACAGGAGAAACAATAAAAGCCTTGAGAAGAACAGAGGTGTGTCTTTTTCCCAAGGGTCTGGTGTTTGTAACACTATCAGGTTTGATGTTCTTAGTGTTTCCACCTTTGGAAATAAATTTTCCTAAACTCTTCCACTCCTGAGTTTTTGGGGGATACCTGTGTTATCTTTCCTTAAAGCCTTTCCTTAAAAAGCCTTACAGAAATCTAGGTAGATGACATCCATTGGTCTTCCTTGTTGACTGTTGCTATTACTCCATCATAGAAGGCCATCATATTGGTCAGGCACAATTTGTCCTTAGTAAATCTGTGTGGCAACTCTGTCTTTTATGTGTCTTAGCAAATCTTCAAGAAGGATATGCTCCATAAGACTCATCAGTCTACAGTTCCCTGAATCTTCCTTTTAAAAATGGGAGTGATGTTTCCCTTCCCTGCTTGAAAACACAACATAGTATTTTTGCCACATAATCTATGTGTCCATAAGGTACAAAGAAGCTGGGAAGTATCACCTTTACATTTTGATGATTCCTTGCAATCAGATAACTTCTTAGTGTTGGTTGAGTTTTGGGGGTTTTTTTCTTAAAAATAGAAGAAAAAGGCTGCAATATTTGTTGTTTTAAATCTGCAAGAAATATAGACCTCCCCATCTCAGCCATCAGAGGCCAAGAGAAAAATGTGCACTAATTCTAGCACATTTCATATTTCAAATGTTATGTAGGTAACATGACCTAACAGAAAAGCAGAAGGAAACAAAAGCAACAATGGTGAAATGGTGGACAGTTAATCCAATCATATAATCAATAAATTGCCAGTATATAATTATTATGCAGTTTCAGATGCATTATCAATTAAAAATGAAGCATGGAAACAGAATCAGACCTTGCACAGGGTAGATACTTCTGTAAGGTAACATAAATCAAAAAATTACTAAGTATGTACCTCCTGCAGCAACAGAAGTATTTATTGCATTTAGTGCTATCACAGAGGTAAAAGCTACATAAGTGTAGAAATATCTCAAGGTATTAGTTCATTTCTTCTTGCTTCAAATTCTTTTATATTTTATGAATTTATTTCACAACAGTATACTGCTTACTGTCCTCAAATCAAAATGACAGTGAGTTCATTCTTTTGTTGTGTAATCCACCAATCCAGGTCAAAACTGAAGAACTAGCTGGACAGCCTTTAATTGGAAAGTCCTGTGGTAGCTCATCATCTCAGTACAATCATACTCATGACATGACTGAGTGAGACTGACGGTGAGGCTGTAGTTCAAAGGTAAAAATAACATTTTAATGAAAATTTTATTTGTTTCCTTAAAAACTAAATATACTAACCTGTTTTTTTTTTAATAAAAAAGGTTCATTCTTTGCAGAATGCAATTACAATTTTGTTGTCAGAAAATATTCCATATTAAGTTAACATCTCTCTTGACTAGTCTGAAGCTGACTACCATTAAAGTAGTAAGACCCCAGATGTTGCCTTTCATTTCATTTCCAGTTTCTACTGTATTCTTTCAGCAGCTCTTTGGAATGAAAACTACTCCAGGCTCTACAAAAACAAGTTATAGCTCATTTTCAAACTACTATATTTGGCAAATATGAATTCTTAAACAAACTACTAAATCCAGAGTTTCACTTTAAGGTACAATTATATTGTGTTTTATGGTTAATTCCCTACTTTTGTCTTTATTGATTAATATACCTTATTCTAACTTAGAAGTTTAACACTCCTAAACCTTTTCCTGTGCACTGGCTGCAGCTCACTGCAAACACCAGTTCAACTTCTAAATCAATTTATGAAATATCTCTGAAAACATATACTGTATCAAAACCACTAATCTATATCAGCCAATAACAGCACTAAAAATACATCAAAACAGAAATTCGAAATATAATTAGGCATCTCTCCACTTCACCCCCTCTATCCCCACTTATTATCTCAGGAGCGATTGTAAACGACCACATGCAAAAAAGCTCTTTTTAAGTATGAATGCAGGAAATATTTATCCCTTGCAACCATGTGGTGAAGCCCACATGTATACAAACCCTCAGGCATAAACAAATCATCTGAGAAGCATCATGACATCACTTCCCCTGACTTGCACATTTAAGAACTGGCAGAGGCAAGAAGATGAATGATTGTAGAACAATCCTCCTACAAAGCTAAAAATAGTTTTTTGAATACTAGATGCAGTCTAGCCAAGAAAAGAGTAAAATTAGTATCTATTTTAAGACAGAAGAACTTTGTTTCTATCAATAGTGATTTCTGGAACAAAATTAACATGAAGCAGAACAGCTTCTTAAATTTTGATACACTGTTATTGGATAATACAAGAAGCATCCAAAACACATGCTAATTCTGATTAAAGGAAAAATTATAACTAGCATAGTAAGAGTTTCATATGCAGCATCTTTATCGACTTTTATTAAATATTACCACCATATGATTATAGAAAAAAAAAAGAATAACCAGTACACCAAATATTCCTCTTCTACTGCACTTCCAAGGGCAATATATGATGATACCACTATAATAATTTTCACAGTCAACCTCAATTACATTTGTCTTTCCTCTTTCTTCTCATCTTTTCCTTTCTAATGGAAACAACTAGAAGTTAAATATTTTGCATGCTTTCCTAAGGACAGCAGTTAAAGGATATACAACAAAGCTGAAAGAAAAATCTCACTAGCGCCACTCATAATTACCATTGTCTCAGTATAAACAGATATCACAGTATCCTCAAATTAAATGTTTTTTTAATAAAATAATAACATGGAGACAACTTTGCTTTTTGTGCTCTGTAAACCTAGTAGCTTAAAGTAGTTGGGTCTTTGCTGCAGAGTTTTATTGAGGGAACATTTTATTTGTTTAGCATGTAGCATGGCTGGAAAAGCTCAAAAGACAGTTGATTTTCGCTTTATTAATAATGGATACCCACTACATTGCTTCTGCAAGACTATTACGTAGGATATCATTTTCAACAAACTGCTTAGAAAACAGATAAGTAACAAGCAGAGAACACTAAAATGAATTGAGATAATAATCAAAAAATGGAAAATAGTTTGAAATACAAGACTAATAGCATTGTGTACATTTGAGAGTAATACTTGGAATTATAAAAAAAAAACTCTCTAGCAGCAACAGTATTTCAGAGTCCAGCATCTTTAAGAGTACATTTTCACTTTATAAAATTATTTTGGGACAATCATCCCTCTCAGCAGTCAAATTCATCTTTACTTGTGTTTCTTCCACAGAAAAGCAGCAACCTGACTATCCTTGAGATGACTCACAAGATTAAGAAGCCCTAATACAGGGCATTCATAAATCTTATTTGTCCTCCTGATTCTTTCTTTCACGGATCAAGCATAATCATCTGGAAAAGCCAACTTCTCTTTTGCTCTTATCTTGTCATAAATACCTAGTAGTCATTATAGCAAATATTACCTTGCATCCCCACCCTCCTCAGTACCTCTTTCTGATAATCTCTAAAGAATGCTCAGCTGGTTGGAGCTCTAGTGCAGTGATCACTTCTAAGGAAAGGATTAGAGGGTGAAGTTCTACCTGGATTTACTGAGAGTGTGGTCTGTAAACTGACTAAACTGAATACAAATTAAGAATGTATTAAGAGATGTATTAAGAAATATACTAAGAATGTATTAAGAAACCTAGAACTGTTTTAAAAGGTGCTGGACTGTTTGGTGTCACCATTTTTATCTTCAGCATGGACTTTAGTATTCTAAGTACAGGAACCAGCTTGGGACCCTGGTAATTCCTAAAAACTTTAATATATTCCTGGTATTTTTTTGTTAATATTAGTCTTAGCAATATCCAATAGGCAATGGACTTTACAGCATAAGATTTCTTATTTTGAGTTCTATTTTCTTTTCCTCCTGCCTTCACATATTTCATACATCTGTTCTTGCAGCATTAATGCAACTAAAGCATTAATTGTAACACAGCATTCTAGCTGGAAATTTATAATCATAGCTTTCAAATTACATGCTGTGTTAATTTCCCCTCATTCTAGGTGCAGATGCTAATATCAGCTAGAAGTATGTTGAAATTATAAAGATGATAACATGAAGTAGTAGTCATACTGACCAATTTTGAAAAAAAAGAGCATTTTCCAGTGCATTTATAAGTGAATGTCTGGTGTTTTGATTATTGAACTCTTCTCACAGGCCTTTTCAAGAACACTAGAAGTCACATGTGCAACTCCATTTCTCAGAAAATATGCAATAGCCACTTGAGACCATGACACTTTAGCAGCAACATTTCCTGATTGTCTAGTCAAGGGGAAGGTATAATGGGAATATTCTGGAGCTAAGAAGGAAGATAATGAAATTGGGTTTTCTAACATCTCCTGCTAGCAGCTGCACATTCTCCTTCCCTTAGAAGCAAATGCTGCATTAGCAGTAGTAGCAAGGGATTCAACTTTTGGCACACATTAAAGTAGCACAATGCAGTGCCAAGTAAAGATATGTCAGCAACTCTGAACAGGACTCTTCTGACGGAAATCAAAGGATTGCTTGGATGAAATCCAAGTTTCTACTATTGGCTTAAAATTAGCTATATCACACCTCTATCTAAGAATATTCAAGTACTAGCAAATACTGAACCAAACAGGGTGCCTTTTTTCACTATACGTACAGACTTAAAGTGTGAGGTGGTTTGCAACTGCAGAGAGCTAAACATACTTTATCTTTTACCACTTACCATTTTGCCACTTTTTATCACTTTATCCTTTTACTTTTTGTAGTCATTTTAGATTTTATCAAATTTCTGTATCTTTATAACACTGGTTTAACTGATTGTCATGGTTTAAGCCCTACTGGCAACTAAGCACCACACAGCTTCTCATTCACACCTCCACCACACCACTCCAGTGGAATGGGAAGGAGAATCAAAGGAAAAACTTGAAGGTTGATACAAGAACAGTTTAATATTTGAAATAAAGTAAAACATAGTAATAGGTTAATTTTTTTTTTTTTTAAATGAAGGATAAAACCCAAGGAAAAACAAGTGGTGCACAATACAGTTACTCACCACCCACTGACCAATGGCAGATCTCATCCCTGAATGCATATCAGCCCCCCCTTCCAAGTAACTCCCTAAGTTTATATACTGGGCAAGACATTCTACAGTTTGTGTCACCTGTCCTGGCTATGCTTCATCCCAGCTTTTCTGTGTACCTCCTCACTGGCAAAGCAGGAGAGATGGCGAAAGTCCTTGACTACTTAAGAACAACCAAAACATCAGTGCACAAGACAGCCCCAAGAATCACACCACATGCCTGAGAGCATTGTCCAAACACTTCTTGAACTCTGTCAGGCTTCGTGCTGTGATTACTTCCTTGGTGAGCCTGTTGCAGTACCAAACCACCCTCTGGGTAAAGAACCTTTCCCTAATATCCAACCTAAACCTCCTAGACACTGCTTAATGCCATTCCCTCAGGTCCTATCCCTGGTCAGCACAGAGAAGAGATCAGTGCCTGCCCCTCTTCTTCCCCTCACAAGGAAGTTGTAACTGCAATGAGGTCTCCCCTCAATCTCCTCCAGGCTGAACAGACCAAGTGACCTCAGCTGTTCCTCACATGGCTTCTCCTCAAGGCCCTTCACCATCTTCGTCACCCTGCTTTGGACATTCTCTAAGAGCTTAGTATCTTTCTTACATTGTGGTGCCCAAAACTGCCACAATATTCAAGGTGAGGCCACATCAGTGCAGAGCAGAGTGAGAGAATCCCCTCTCTCAACTGGCTGGTGATGCTTTGCCTGATGCCCCCCAGGACACAGTTGGCCGTCCTGGCTGCCAGGGCACTGCTGACTCATATTCCACTTGCTGTTGACCAAGGTCCCCAAGTCTCTTTCTATGACACTGCTTTCCAGTTTTCATTTCTGAGTATGTATATCCAGAATTGCCACATCCCAGGTGCAGAATCCAACACTTGTCTTTGTTACATTTCATATTGTTGGTGATTGTCCATCTCTCTAATTTGTCAAGGTTTCTCTGCAGGGCCTGTCTGCCTTCCAGGGAGTCAATGGTACAACTCCTAACATAGTATCATGAGTTAGCAGCATGTATTCTCCTACTATACAGCTGGTATTCTCCTACCAGCATTGTACGATCTACTGAGAAGCAATTGACTCTATCCCAGTCAAAACCAGGACACTGACATTCAATATTCAAATTATTTTCTTCTCCTTATCACATAAATCATTTGATTCAAATTTCTTTGAGGCTTGCTACAGTACTTAATTTGAAATTCCCTGAGGAGTGATTTTATGCATCACTGTGTTATAACTCTATAGTTGCACTCTACCATTTTCACAGATTTAACTGGTCACCACTCCAAGGTATAGGAGACCAGAGGAATGACTACTGGCTTAAAACTAGGTAGAAATGGTGGGCGGGGGGGGCGGGGGCGGCAGGGTAAGTTCTGCTTAGGTGGGACAGTGCACTGCTTCACACCTTGCCCCTGGAGTCTCTGGTCCAGTCCTGAAAATGGCTACACTGAAGTCCCCACAATGGCTCCAACTCGCCATGTGGGTCCCCCCTCCCCAGGGAACAGTAAAGCTCAGGATGGTGGAGGGTCTAGGGAGACCAGATAGATAAAAAACAGTGGCACAGGTATGATCTGAATGCATCCCACTGCCTTGGATCTGCAAACAGCTGAGACCACATTGGATCTAGAGTGGTGACTATATATATTTTTTTCTCTCCTTTTCCTTTCTCTTTCTCTCTCATTCTTTCTTCTCCTAACTTCCTCCTCTTGAAATCTGAATAACTTAACATTGGATAACTTAGAGTTTCCTAAGTCACTGATTCGTGAAGCGCCTTACTTTGACTGGATGTTGTTTTAAGATTTGCCAAGTAACTAATTCTACCTTACTGTTCTAAAGTTTGCAAGTAGAAGTTTGTTATTTAACCTCCTGAGAACTTTGTTGTTTCTCCCATGTTCCACCAGAGTTAATCTAAGTACCTTTCTCCTTCTAACTAGCCAAGCAAGACAAGCAAGGCCTTTCAGTTCAACTTAGTAGTACATGTCTTGTGTAGCAAGCAGTATTTTAACCGTGCCAACTGAGCTAAGGAAAAGGAGAAAATTAGCTCATATGAAATACTGATTCAGTAAGATTACTATTGGCTTTTGACAAAAATTACAGAGCAGATGCTGTCTTTTGCTGACATGCAACCTGGCCACAGTTCAGCTGGCCATGTCTATGGTTTCCCATATGCTGTATTTTATTTTATGTTTCTGTTAAAGAGAAAAGCTGACTAATACAGAGACTTGAACTTGCATGGCAGCACATCTCACTCCTCCAATGGCTCTTTCTATCATCCTTCTGCAACAAAGAGAGGTCCAATCCACATAAGAGGGAGGACTCAAGATGACTCTGGAAAAATGATCTTTTGAAAATTGAGTTTTAGGCTGCAATTGAATTTTAGCCAGACATTTTCAGAGCTTGCCTCATTTGCAGGTGTCACTTTTATTCATGTACTACTGTAGTAGACTGGATCACCAAAAGAGCAACAGGTATGCATGAGGCTAAGAGAATTAAATCTTCGGAAAAAAAGGCTGAGGACTAAGGTATCACAAAACCTTTGACCTTCCCCCCACCACGGTCATAAAATATATCCAACTCAAGAGACCATAGAAGAAACTAGTGCAATGAACTGCAATAATTGTATCCCAATTTTCCATGAAACCACTTACAGAAAACAAGTGGTAACACACCTTTTCTTAAGAACTTGTCCTAAAATATGGTGGAAATTGCATGTACCAAGTACCTCACCATGAGCTGGCAGTCTCATTCACAAGCCCCTCCTTGCTCAGATGGATGACTTGTCCATAAGGTCACAGCCCATTCAAAAATTAACAACAATCAAAAGGTTTCCCACCTCTATCCATGAATTAACTACAATTACAAGATTTTCCACCTCTACCCACAAAGCAGCAAGATAATAGCATTCTCCCATCTGTGTATAATCTCAGGCTGGTATACACATTCATAAAACTTGTATAGACCTTAAAGCCTTTGAAGAACATTAACAAAACACTTCAGAGCCAATTAGCCACATTGTCTCTAGTACATCTTGACACCTATGCTAGCAGCAAACTGAAAGTGAACAGGCAAAGCAAGAAAAATCCATCCCAAGGAGAAGGTAGCTTTTGCAAATTAGCAAATAAGCATCTTCATGATCCTCTGGAATCTCACACTCAAAGATTTGAGGTGCCACAGAGAGAAACACTGCAAATAGACAATTAATTTAAAGGATCAAGAGGAAGTGATGAAAAAAAACCTTTGTTTTTTCATACTGAGAACAGGAAACGGAAAACTTTCTTACAAATCATGTAATCAAAACTAAAAGGCTAGTTTAGATTGGATGTTAGGAAAAAAATCTTCCTTATAAAACAGGTTGCTCAAGGACGTGGTTGAGAATACCATCCCTTGAGCTATTTAGAAGACACATAGATGTGGTGCTTAGGGACATGATTTAGTGATGGACTTGGCAGAGTTAGGTTTCTGGTTGGACTCAATGATCTCAGAGGCTTTTTCCAACCTAAATGATTTTATAATTAGGTGCAGAATATTACACTAATGCGGTTCTCTCATAACTGTTCATATGATAAAATTCTTAAGTGTACAAAGCAATTACTATCCAACAGAGGAATAGAAGACCTCAACTCAACAGTCCAGCTATTTAAAAAAAAAAATTACGCCCCTTTGAAAAGATTCTGAATAAACTGACAAGAAGTTAAACAGGAAAATGATAAAAAGTTGCAACCTACCATCTGCTATGCTGCTTTAAAAGTAAGTGCTTTTCTTTTTAAGTCTAGTCTCAGACCACAGCATTATATTCTACATTCTTTTTTATTTCTTAGTTTTCTTGCTCTATCTGAGTCATCTTTCTCTTTCCTTCTTTCCATTTTCTCCAAATAATATTTATCAGTAAGAATCATTACAAATTACTGAAAGGGGACATTATAAAGAAAGGAAAAAAATGAGAGAAAGCAGAGAAAGAAAAAGAGAAAGGAAAAGTGAAAAGAAAAATGAAGCTGACTGGCAGTAAGAGTAGACTGTAGTTTATTTTTTAACTACAATGCTGTAATACATTGGAAAATGACAGGAGTATCTGCCAAGAAGTGTAAATACAAATGTAAACCTAATATATGCACAAAATCCTACATATATTTTGAGATTTTTTTCAAATTAAGTCTTTGATGTTTTGAGAGCAGTGGCTGATGTTGAACAACTTTATCTGCTTACTAGTTGCTACTGCTTATGGGTTTCCAACATGTTAAACCATGCATAAAATTATTTTAAAAGGCAGATTCTGGTCCACAGCCAGCTTGTACTTTGTCAAAGCTCCACCAATGGCCCAGATATGCCATGTCTTTTATATTCTGGCAGGAAATTCTTCCCCTGCTCTCCCAAGGCTTTGAGAACTAGCTGCAACATGCTGCTCCAGTTTCCAATTGCTTAGAAAATATGCACTGCATTTTGGCATTGCAGAGCTAGAGTCAGCACACAGTAACCACTCCCTAATGCCTGTCCTTGTCAACACTGAATTAATCGAGGTCTACTTTCAGTAGACTCAAATTAATTACATAGTTCTTTGTAAACTATGATATTTACAGAGTAAATATATCTATGACCAAGTCAATGTAATTCATTAAATAATTATAGATCTTCAGAAGGACATGAAATTTTCATCCCAAGTCTGTGAATGGAGCTTGTTTGGGAAGTTAGTTCTTGCAAGCAACTCTGGTGCTGCATCCAGCCCTCAAGCAAGAAACCTTTGTAATCTTTCTACAAATTGCCTTTTATGACAACTTGCATCAAAATAAATAATCTGTCTTCAATTTTTTAGGAAGTCATCTTAGCTTTAGGAGGAGAGATGGGTTTGAGGAAGAGCAAGAGAGCAACAGGTTAAAAAAAGGTCAAAGAGAGACAGATTGTACAATACTGACTTCAAGTTAAAAAGTCACGTTGCTGTGCTGAATGAGGCAGCACCAACTGAAAAGACATACTTGCAATTCCAAAAAGCAACGTCAGAACAAATCCTGAGTCTGAAACTAAGCTATACGAATCATTAGTTTCTGCCACTGAAGCAGTTATTATGTCACCCTGTGCAACTACATATGGTTAATGACTGTCCAGCCCAGATTTGTCAAGGTCTTTCTGCCAGACTTCTCTACCTTCGAGGGAGTCAAGAGCTCTTCCCAATTTTGTATCATCAGCAAACTTAATTAGTATTCCTTTGAGTCCTGTGTCCAAGTCATTCATGAATTGAAGAGCACAGAGCCCTGTGGAACTACACTAGTGACTGGTCAGCAGCCTGGTGTAACCCCATTCACTATTATCCTTTGTGCCTGCTTGACTTCAGACATTTTGCAATTGCCTGCTCCTTTGCCCTTTGGAGCATTTAAATGCCTTTTTGGCATTTAAAAAGTGCCCAACACTGACGGAACCCAGCACCTCCAATTTCCCAGGGGACCTCACTAACTAGTTCCCTGAGCAGCTTACAGTCTGTTTTCCTCATGTCCAAAGTTGAAGTTTTGCTGGCATCTTTTCTCCTGCCAACAGATATTTTAAACTTGATTGCTTCATGGTCGCTGTGGTCAGGGCAGCACCAATCACCATTTCACTCATGAGAAGTTAACAAGCAACAAACAAATCAAACCCTGAACAGCCACAAGCCAAAGCATTCCAGGAAGGGGTCTGGTAGATTTGATTCCCTATCCACAGATTGACCACAATGTAAAATACAGATCTTGCAATATTGCAATTCATATATGAATATTTTTCCTTTTGTGAATATGTATTCAGCATGCAATTAAAAAAAAAGGCCAACAACTGAGAGTATTCAAAAAATGGACAAGCCTGAGAAGCAAATGTCTCTGGATTACTACAAGTTAGGAATAAATTAGAGAATTGAAATTAATATTACAACATTCCATAAGAGCTGGTGCAAGAATCATCCATAAAGTAAAGAGGCAAAGGCCCAATTCAGATTTGCTGAATTTCACCAGTACCATGTTGCTCAATTTTCACACATTCAAGTTATATGTCTTACACCAATGGGTCTATCCCATTCCTGAAGAGCCCTTGTATTTCAAAAATATCCTCAGGCACAGTACAGATGCTGCAATGCAAAAACTTTCAGAATATACTGAAATAAGAAGAATAATACGAATCTCACAATTAGAACTTAGTCTGGCCACTTCTGTATAGGATAACAAAAAGTGTTTTTATAAATACATTAATAGCAAAAGGAGGGGGAAGGAAAATCTCCATTTTTATTGGACACAGCAGGGAATATAGTTACCAAAGATGAGGAAAAGGGTGAAGTATTTAACACCTTCCTTGCCTCAATTTTCAACAGTAAGATAGGTTGTCCTCAGGACAACTGGCCTGTTGAGCTGGTAGACAGGGATGGGGAGCCAAATAGCCCATGAGTCCTAGCTAATCAGCGAAGTTCTAGATGATTGGAAGTTGGCCAGTGTGGTGCACATCCATAAGAAAGGCCAGAAGGAGGATCAGGGAAACTACAGGCCTGTCATCCTGACTGCGATGCCCAGCAAGGTTATGGAACAGATCATCTTGAGTGCAGTCACAAGTTCTACAGGATGGCCAAGGGATCAGACCCAGCCAGCATGGATTTAGGAGGGGCAGGTCCTGCCTGACAAACCTGATCTCCTTTTATGACCAGGTGACCCAGCTGGTGGATGTGAGGAAGGCTGTGGGTGTAGTCTACTTGGACTTCAGCAAAGCCTTTGACACCATCCCACGTAGCATACTCCTGGAAAAGCTGTCAGCCCAGGGCTTGGACAGGTGCACTCTGCACTGGGTTAAGACGGCTGGGCCCAGAGGGCGGTGGTGAACTGTTGCAGTGTGTAATTAATATTTATTTCTGTATTATATAGTTCTGTTACCCCCTGAAGTTGGAATGTCCTGTTAACTCCCCTGCCCTACTCCTAATAGTTTGTCCCCTCCCTTCTCATTGGCTTAACCCCC
>WEIV01019408.1:0-12148 GCA_013390005.1 Calyptomena viridis | reverse complement strand
ACGGCCCGGCACAGCACGGCCCGCGGGGACACCTCTCCGCCCTCACCTGCTCCTCCCGCTTCTCCGCCCCACCGGCCCCGGCTGGCCTCCCTTGGGAGCTCCGTTTCGAGAGGCTGGCAGCTCCCAGAGGGAAATGGTCAGCGCGACTGTTTGCCTTCCCCGCCACGGGCGTGCTTCGCCTGTTTTTGGGTGCACCTGGCCGACTGGCAATCCCGTGGGAATTCCTGATGCCCCGCAAAGGGGGGGACATCCCCCAGTCTGCTGAAGAGGAGCGGAGTCCTCACGCTGCCTGTCCACCCATAGCATGAGTCTCCGGGGTATCCAAAAACACCGCGAGGCAGGAGAACCGTGTGACATACATATATACAGTTATATATTTAAAAAAACCCTCATCAAAGATAAATTCACTCTAATGAAAAAGAAGAAAACAAAACATAGCTTAATGTGAGAGTACAAGCCTTACAGACGTGTTTCTTCATGAGGAAAAACAGCCTTTTAGTGAACAGCAGTCTCACCCTATTTATTGTCTAAGTGGGAAACAAAATACAGCATCCAATGGCTTCACTATTATGTTCTCCATCGCAAAAGGCTATACACATTAGTGCAAAACCTTGCAGGAAGCAAGCACCAAAGTCAACCAGCCTTGAAACTGGGGATCAGCATTATGTTAAAAAAGGAGCACTTCCCTTTGCAGGGGGAAATGAAAAATAGCCAATGCAAAATGGGATGTGACTGAAAGTGTATGAAGAGAAAAGAAGCACTGACAGCCGCACAGATGTATTTCCGTTATTTTGCCTAGTTGTCCATGATTACCTGTAAACATCCATATTCTGAAAATAGTTCTATGTAAATGTATTATTCTTCTGAAAATCCCATGTAAAATCCTAAGAGCTACTACTCTTGTAAACTCTTCCTTTGGCTTTCTGCTGCACTGCTAACAGCAGGAAATGCAGACAACCACAATCAAGTGAGAAGTATATAATACTCCCCTACCATCACCTAGTCAATATGCAAAGCCCTTTAATATGAAACATAGAATAAAAGTTGAAAGTATATGCTTCTCAGAAATTATAAGTGCTTCAAATTGCATAGTGAATAGTGAAGCAAATCAGTGAGTATTTAAAACGAATTATTCACCTCAACACCTACAGTCAAGCCACAAGGTATAGAAGAAGGTCCTTATCAAATGAGACATCAGTTGTGGACATGCATTCATTAATAATAAAATAACATTTTTGTCTTACAGTTCTGCAACATGAGAACTCAGTAGCAGGATTTCAGGCCACATGTGGATTGACATTCAGGTTACACAGACTCTCTTGCTTCTGGTAGAGAAGGAATCTTTTCTTTCTAATAGAGATATTTTAGATTTCCCTTCAGTCTCTGCAACACACTTCTCTCCATCCAGAAAGAGGGCACTATAAGAGCTGAGCCAATTATAAAGATTTAGGGAGCAGGTGAAAGTCTACCAATGTTTAAGGGATTTTTTTTTAATGTTTTCTCTTTGTTTTATTGTCAGGACCACATGAAGAGGGATGAGCTTCCCAGGAGTTCTCAGAGTTACAGCAACAGTGAAGACTACAATATTAAATCTGCACCTCCAAACTTTTGCACAGCAAGTGTGAACTAGTGTGTACTGAAATCAGCACAGCTGCAGAAGCACAAAGCTCAGCAGAATTTTACTTGCCTGTTTTAAAGACAGGTCGCTCATGTCTTTTCTTCATTTTATTTTCTTCTCGAATACCCCAAAAATGTTGATTTGAGTTGCTTGAGGACTTTCTGAGAAAAGTAACAGATTTCCATGTTTCAGTTACCTCAGCAATAGTCACTACTAGCACCGAATGTGGCAGCAGTCTAATAGGATGTCACCAAATAAATGAAACAATCAAAAAACAATACTCCACCGTGTAGAAAAAAAAAAAAATGAAACAAACACGCAATAAAAACAAACACTCTGCCTAGCTGTAACCTCAGGATGTAAATCCATTAGATGAATTTTGCATCAGAGATTAGGACTGCCATCCCTTCCTTAATCAAAAAGCATTCCAGGCTTTTTTCTCTTTTTCCCCTTTACAAATAGAAGCCTCTTAAATGTCTCCTACCATTGCAAATTATACAAAAGACAAACGTACAAACTTATTTCAACATCCACGCTTGACTGAGTGAACCCTTTCTTGCTATATTTTAGAGGCCAAACGGTCCTTATGCAGCTAGCATTTGGAAAGATCACCTTTAAACTCAGGAACTTCAGGAACTAGATTAAATAGTCTGGCAAATATGAGAAGGCACAAAGCAACACAGAGATATTTAATGCAGTTATCAGAAAGTGCTGAGCTGAGATGGAATATATGAAAAACACACTGATATGCACCTATCCACTTCTGACTCAATGGAATGTTATCAGCTACTGCTATTGCTGCCAAGACCATGGCATGTTGTAGAGGGGTCTATCGAAGCATTCACCTGGCTTCATACTGCAGAGATTTGAAGATCTGATGGAAGATCTCAATACCAAGTAATCATGGCTGCAAGAACCATTTGGGTGGTAGGTAGGCACATGCCAAAAATGCATTTTAGGTTCATCAGTCTCAGAACCGTCACCACTCAATGCAATAGTCACATTTCCATTCTTTGTTGATCTAGTTGATCACTGAATGAATTTGCCTTGGGATGAGTACATGTGGATGGCCTAAGGAACAGTAGCCTATACTTTCTATTTACCTAGGAATTGCTGCCAGGTACACAGTTATATTTAGGGACAGCAGAGAGCACTAGTGAGCTTGAGCAGTACTTTTATTTCTGGATGATTCTGCATGGAGCCAAATTACAGAATATAATTATTGNTACAGTATCCTGTCCCAAACTGACGCTTTTCTGTCTCAGGCTGCCTTGCTTAAGCATATTGTTATTTCACCTAATCATGTATCCTACATATAATAGTCAAAGATTTTCCCTTCAATGACACAGTGCTTTAGCTCTTTCAATTAATGTTTATAATTTAACCAAATATATAGACCTGTGGTTTGGTTTTTTTATGATTTTTTTTTTCCCAAATACTCCAAGATTAATCCATGAATAAAACTATTGCAGCTGTCAGCACTGTCTGCCTTGAGTCAGACTTTGATTTCCAGCATAGGTAGACCAGAGACAACACACTGTCCCCACAGGAGTGCCCTGTATAGCACACTAACCTCCATCCTCAAGGCCCACATCCAGCCCTCACCTTGGGCTAGGGTATGCTGTGCGGGTCTCTCAGCCAGCTCACACAGCACACAGAACAGTTAGTCGTTGCTTAGAGATCATGATGCCATAAGTAAATAGTGACTTAATTAAAATTTATGAAGTCTAGGACAGTTTAGATTTGATTGAGTTCCCTTATACAATAGGATTAGGAACTCCAGCTCTAAAATATTTCAGCTGAAGACAGATGATCTGGATATAAAGCTTCTCCAAAGCATATCCTTAAGAGTGGAAAGTGGGTTGAGCTACATATTGAGCTAGCAATGAACCAATAAATGAGATTAGTTTCCTATAGTCAGGAAAGGTCACAAAGTCCACAGGAAAGCTAGCTTCCTATGTATCCTAGAGATCCTATTATAGAGGAGAAAGTTTGGATGGCTTTTGAAGGACTCGGTTCACATGGCAAATAACTTGTTCATACCAAGGTGCCAAATTTCTCTTATTTTTTGTTATCTTCAGTGGAATTGCCTTTGAGACACATACTGTATTATTGTAAAATATACCTAGCACCAAGCTGAAATTAGTGATGAGCTAACTGAAGAGCTAAACATAATGGGCAGCACTCAAAATATGAAAACAAACAACAGATCCCACATCTTGAAAACTGTATATAAAATATCAATATATATATATCTAATAACCCTGAGAGTATTAAAATACACACAGATTAAAAAAAAATATTTAAATACGAAAAGTTCTACTGTTCAGTGAGGGCAGAGTTGAGTCAGAAGCTGAAACTTGAATTCACATAGGGTTTCTACTTTCTTTTACATTATAAAAACAGTACAAAACCATAATATATTTGAATATGATTCATATATGAATCAGAAGGCAACAAGATATGTAAAATCTTACATTATTTGACAGCAGTACCAAAAGGCTCAGAATTTTCATGTTTGTATCCCAAAGGCACAGCTTACAAACAACCTGTCACTCCAAATCCACTAAAAATTGCAGGGCTATCGGACATATATTTGCCCACCATTAGCCCAGTAAAAAAGATTTAAAGTCCTACTGAAATCCGTAAGGCTGTATTACAGCTTGCACGGCACTGATAGTCCCGTGGCGTCCATATTTCTTGTGTGTAGTTATAAGCCACATCCATGGCTCACAGGAGAAGAAGTGGTGTGTGAAAAGTAGGCATTTTTTTCTACTGATGAAGCTGAGCAATCTCTACAAAGACACAGAAAAACACATTGGAAGAACATTACAAGACTCCCTTCTAGCAAGATGATGGGTTGAATTTTCTATATGAACTTCTCAGCAAATTTCCTGCAGATGTCATCTGAAAGCTCAAACACCAATCAGCATTTGTCTGAGTTAAACGGGATGGCACAATACCACACTTGAAATTTGCTTACTGGAGCAAAGTTTACATTGATTTTAATCCACACAAGACAGTTACTACAAAGGCAAATGTCAGCTCTCAGCCATTGGTTCAGACTGTTCAAAGTCAGTGAGATGACTATCATGGTTCACTGGGTCTTAGGACTTGCCAAGATTTTCTTATCAGTAGGGATCAAAACATGTTTTTTTGTACACTCTTCTCTTTTCAGGGAATATATAGCCAGCCCATTGCTCTAATACCATTGTCAGGAAAACTGCAGGAGGAAGTGTTCTCTCTGTTTCCCATGCTGCCTTTCCAAGGAGTCTCTCTTCCCTGAGGATCAGGTTTGTTCCCAAAAACTTCTTTCACTACTGGTTCTCTCTAGCTGCTTTCACACAATCCATGCAATACTCTTCTAGGCTTATTAAGAACAGCCCCAGAGAAGCCCTGCAGTTCCCATTGCTGAAAGATTTACCTGTTTTGCATGTGCCATGAACAGTGGTTTCAGATGTCTACAGTTAATTCAGCACCTACAAGAACCTGATTGTCTCATGCTGAATGCAGAGTTGTTGCCACATTCATATATTTCCTCAGTCTAGAGTGAAACAAAAAAAATTCCTACAGCAGTGATTTAGTAATCCAAAAAAAGGTACTATCTCCTGATCAAGCTAAATGTCAGAGCTCTGTTCTCCTGACTATATTTGTGCACAGACAAAGAGTATAGCAAGCAATGCACATCAAATGAAAAATTCATTATTGAAGTAGGTAGAGGTATATTTTCTGGCAGTGTTGATAACTGTAGAAAAGAGGTATTGCCTACTTATAGCTTGAACAGTTCTTCTTTTTATAGAATTTGCCTAAATGAATGTTTAGTAAGATTCCAAATCAAAATACAGTCTAATGCTACACCGAACAATCACATTTTTTCAACTTTATTATTGCAGGGAGGAGTAAATTTGATCATTACTGTAAGTAATGGTAGTGAACAGTCACCATAAAACATACAACAACTACATTAGCTAGCATCAGTTATTGGGTGGCTAGTTCAGCAAAATATTCAGAGCCAGGCATTGAAGAGCTCTCAACATCCCAAAAGCCTTGCTAAGTGAGTGAACAGAGAAACAGTCCCCACCACTAACCTTTTTTGTGTGTTCTTTTATACTGTTCTTCTTACTGGGTGGAATTTGGATGCTCATGGGCAAAATTCTCTTGCAGTAACGTCCTGTTTCCATGGCTGCTGCATATGCACTTTGAAACAGCTCAAAGTGCTTAGACCAGTTTTGTCTGTTTTTATCATTCCTCTTCTTCTTTTGAGGTTATTCTGATTTTTAATACTCCCATCATACAATATGAGTTTACATCCTTTCTCTGCAGAGGTAGTGGTCTAATTCCAACTGTGTCTAAAGCATTTTTCCAACCAGGACTGATCCTTATAGTTGGGGTTTGTATGAGGACACCATGTCTATTTTGCATGAATCAAGGTAAAGTGCAGCAAATAAAACTTACGCTTTGCACAAATTAGATCAGGTTCCTAGTAGTACAGGAAAAACATGTATCCTATACAACATGTATTTCAAGTTTGTTAATCTTACCAGCATCTAATCTCTATCCAGAGTCTGTTATTAAAATAATTAGCACCATGATTTTTAAATAATAATATGCAACAATATTCAGTTTCTGATACAGCTCTCTACAGCTTCTGGGTTTTATCATTAATTCCTTTCTAAATTACTGTAAGGACTGTTGCTTTTCATTGATCTGGCTCTTTTAATCATGTAAAAACTAACACAGACAGGATTTGAAGTTGCATTTATCTTTGTTGTTGAACTTCCTTGTACATTAGAGGCTCTGTGGCATAAGAGCTAAGTATGCTTGTAAGTAATTGCAGAATGGAGGCTTGGTTACCCAGGGAAAAGATGTGGGCTAACTAAATGGAAAAAAAAACCATCAGAGACACTAAGAAGGCATATTTCAAAAGCCTTCATTAGTAACTGCTCAGAAATAGTAATCTTATTACTTACTTGTAGAAGCAGCATTTTAAGATACACATTTTCCCTGCCACTTCCCAAAGCCAGTGGGTGGCTACATCTTACTAATGCTTTGAGTGCTTTCAAAAGTAATGGTTTTACATCAGTGCATACTGTTACTGTTGTAAGTAATATTGAAATATAGAGTACATAACATTGCATCCTGGGTCTTAAGAGGCAAATACAAGAGTAGACGATAAAATCATAAATCTTTGCAAAACCATTACCTCCAGTGGAGGCCAGAATCTTTCTAAGTGACAAAGTAATCCTGAGGAAGCAACTTTTAGCCTCATGCAGACTGGAATAGAAACAGTATAGCTCTCCTGGATGTCCTCTTTAGCTATGCCTGATTTCTTTTAGAAGGGATTAAAAAAAAATAGTCTTTCCATAATTCTTTGTTCTTCTTGATTTCCATTCTGCCCATACAGTAACACTGAAGTTACTCCAAATTGCACATGACTGTGGCCTGCAAGCAGTATCTGTGCCCTCCCCGTAAGCACTACCTGTGCCAGCAGGCTTCTGCACCCAGGCAGAAAGGTCCATGTATTTTCCTGACTGCTATGAGCAGCAAACATAACCCTTGCCTCTCACTGTCACTTTTGAATCATACTGTTGCAGCTCTAGTTGTTACTCTGGACTGAAACCACTGTAATTTTCACATTTTTTTACACTCTCAACATGGCAGATTAATAAAATGCTATTTTATGGACTCAGCATTTCAGACAGATCTTGATTTGTTGATCAGGTCTCTGGAGTATTTATATTAATGCACTGATTTTGATCATGTCACATGGAGAAATTTTTGTGTGGTAAAACATACTTTGATTTCTTATACACAAATTTGGCAAGACTATTGTGCAAACCTGGAGTTGGTATTGAAAGATTTACTTTGGATTACACTGATATAATATAGTCTGTAAAATGAAGGTATTTTCAAAACTTAAACCCAAAACTAATCTTCCATTTCTTGTCTACATTAATTTTATTGAAAGAAAGTCAATTAGCCGTTCTCAAGGTACTCATTGGTTGTTTGCTAGAGTACCTCTTCTTGTTATCAAAGTCCAGTACCAGATAAAGGAATAAAACTCGCAGCTTCTCAGTTTTTCTTGCTGTTTATTGAGCTTTATCACAACTTCANGACACAGACCAAAAACTGTATCCTCCTGGGGTCTCTGTAAGGGTCCCAGACCCTCCAGGGCAATCTGAGGTGTAGACTCCTCATCCTGGACTCCAACAAGCCGTTGCATAAACACACTACACTATTTTGTTTGTTGTTGCTAGAAAAATTTAAATTCCTTAACAATAACCTCTGTTTAGAGTTATGTGTATTTAACCTTTAGATATATGTTTTCTTAGGCTTCCCTGTACAGAAATTAGTGAGCTAGGACACGTTCAGGTTACAGTATGGTATGAAGTATTGCATTCTTCTTTTACCTATAGCTAGGCTCAGCTAATTTTGTCATTCCTTCAACTTTGCAATCAAGCTAAGAACATACTTACTTCACTTAAAACCACCACAGTAAGCTCACTCTCATTCCCTCTTACCTGGGCTTTTTTTGTACCATAAACTGGAAAAATAATAAGAGTTCTCTACAATGACCATTTTTTATTTTGTGAACATTATACCCTAAGGGTCTGCAATTCAGGATGTAAAAACAGTATGAGGTATTATGTACAAATACTTAATGTGATTTTTTACATTTATAAGACCTTTAGTTTAGTTTACTGATCTCAAATGTGTAAAAGCTTGATTTATCAAATTGGTGATTTTTTTTCTCAGTACTGGCAAACCTTTTGCATGCTTAGAGCCAGTATGAACTAAGTTCTGCTCAAACAACAAATACCTACTGTACGATCAAAAGGAAAGGACTCCTTTTGACTGACTGAACTGCATAGAACAAATCCTGAAAATTTTTAGTACAGTTTCAATCAACAGAGCCATAATTAGATAATTATTTACTTCATGATGAGGACTAACTTTGGCTAACAGACCACCACAGTATAAGTTATTTCAGCCACTCTACTCACAGCACATCTTATTAACATTCTCTACCTTGCATTTACTGTCAATACATATTCAGGATTTAATTTGAACTTTTAAATGTGTACATAAATTTGGGCCTTAGCTACTTGAAAAACAGTCTTTCTTCCCTTAGGATTCTGGAAGTTCAGATTACCCAATGCACCAATGCATCTAAGCCCTCACTTCTATCAGAAGCAGATGTCCACGATGATGGATGTTCCTGGCAAGTTTTAAACAGGCTGTGTACTTTTATAGTAGTTCACCATTATGCTGTAATAAGTTTCCATTAGGAATTATTGTGGGAATGGGTTTTTTTCTACTTTGATTTTGGCAATATTCTGAATATAATAGACCTTTCCTAGTGTCCTTGGGAAGGAGTTAGATACAGTAAAGGCAAATAAAAATAATTCCAGGAAAGTGCTCTTTCATTCATATTTCATGTTACTCTTCTCGAAAATTAGGCAGCTAATTTAAGTAGGTGATGAAACTTTACTGAATGCCATAAATTCAGTATCAGTCAATTAGTCAAACCAGAGAGGCTCAGGAAGAAACTGAAAATACTCCCCAAAAGACATAATGTATACCAATTCCATTTTTAAAAACATTTAAAAATACAATATCTGGAAAATTCTTTAGGGGCCTACAGGTACTCAATAGGTTTTCTGGTAGGTATTGCTGAGATTTTTGCCCTTTAATTCTTGAATGTTCATCCTTCACCACCGTATTTTAATTTCATCTATTATTGAATATAATAAATAAAACATCAGAAGACATTTACATTCCATTCTCTCCTATTTCAGCTATGTGAATGTATTCTGGAATTCATGAAACCACACAGGATTTTTTATATATGTGCATCAAGTTATATATTCTGACAAAACTAGAAATAAAAATAATTTTAAATGCTAGGGAGAAGGCACCCATGCCACCTCCATGGCCTTGAAAGAAACAGCAGCAGAATAAATTTCCTAACATTTACATACACCATTAAACAATGAAGACCAATATGAAACTCTTCCATGTTATTAAAGAAATAATAAATGGAAAAACATTTATTTTGTGTGATTAGGACAGACTGGAAGAGAAATCTTCATTCAACTCACATGAAAACAATCCACATATTTAACTGAATCAATAACTTAATTAAATACATCTTAAGTGGATACAGAAGCATACACAATGTGATGCTGTTAAGTCAACTATTTGGCTGAGTTTTATCCAGCCATATTTCCAGTTGACTACTAACATGAATTATATCTGCACAACTCATATGAACCACACCATCAGGAAGTCTCAGTGTAATTGCCTTCTTCACATTGCCTATAGGCTCCTGTGTTTGTGCAATTCAATTAGTTTTCTCCAGATCTTTGTCTTCTCCCTGCAGCAGCATCTGCAGAGCACACTGCTGCCTGTTCAGCTCTATCAGTGCATACCCATGGTTTGTTAGCCTGGGACTGAGTAAAAGAGAACTCCTGGCAAGAACTCCTACAAATGCACAGATAGAAAATAGCTATTAGATGACATTACACCAGTCTGACATGGCAAAAATATACATTATGGAAAAAAAACCTATCAAATAGAGAAGCATATTTTTTCTTCTTTGAAGTAATCAAGCTGGATAAAATCATGATGATCTGGTTACAAAAGTGGTCAGGTGGTCACTGTAGGTAGGGTAGCCCACTGCTCTTGATGTTAGCAAAATCCAAGGATTGATGTGACAGAGCAATTAAAGTTTTAATTCTGGGAATGGGAGTAGCAATTGTGATAATGTTTCCAGGGACAAAGTGACTACTAGTATTTTTGAGTTTGTTTGTTTGAATCTCCTAAGAACTCTTATCTGAATGAAGTATTTTTCTCTGCCTCACAATTGATCAGCCAAAAAATGGAAAAGATTCATGCAAATTCAATTACTTTAGCACAATCATACTGCTATTACAGCAAAATGTGAATTCAATTACAGGGCACCTTAAAGGAATCATTGTGGTCTGTTAGTAATTTGAGGACTGGCCTGTTTCATTAATAGTTTAATAACTGTGAAGGTTCTGGTCTTTGTTAAGAATTTCTTAATAGATATATGAAATATAGGCAGTTTCAAATCTCAATTAAATGGTCAGAGACAGTCAAAAAAAAAAACCAAGGGCAAGTCATACATCATTCATAACATTATTTCAGGTGCCATTCAGGGGAAATAAAATTTCATGCAGGCTGGGAGACTTAGTGTACTTCCTGAGAATTTCTTCCAAGGTTTGATTCATATAAAAAATACGAAGGAGGCACACACATCATGCTGTCCTGAAGCCACTGGGTGGAGCAGCTCTCACAGGGTCTGCAAATGTTCCATTTCACAGGAAAACTTCAGTGCTGATCAGCAGTATTGGATCCTTGAAGAGCTTTAAAAACAATGCTAAGTCAGATATATGTACATGATAAGAGCAAAAATACTTTGGTATCTATACTCATAGACTTCCACAATTTTCCACAACTCTGCCCCTTTGCTCAGCCCTAGTGAGACTGCACCTGGAGTACTGTGTACAGTTCTGGACTCCTCAGTGCAAAAGCAACATGGAGCTTCTGGACAGAGTCTAATGGAGGGCTACAAAGGTGATTAAGAGACTAGAACAACTCCCTTACAAGGAAAGGCTGAGGAAACTGGGCCTCTTCAGCGTCAGAAGAGATGAATGAGAGCGGAAACTTATCAATGTACACAAGTATCTGAAGGGAGGGTGTCGAGAATGAAACCAGGCTCCGCTCAGTGATGCCAAGCAATAGGATGAGAAGCAACAGGCAGAAACTGAAACACAGAAAGTTCCAACTGAACATGAGGAAAAATTTCCTTATTGTGAAGCTGAGCGAGCATTGGTACAGGCTGCTCTGAGAAGTTGTGGAGTCTTCCTTCCTGGAGATAATCAAAAACCGCCTGACAGAATCCTAATATGCTCTAGGGGACCCTGCTTGAGCCATGGGGTTGGACTAGATGACGCCACCAGTGTTTTCCTCCAGCCTTACCCACCTTGTTAATCTGTGATTTAAAAATACGACTGGATCAATTCTTAAAACAATACTAAAACAGAGTTAGCCATGGCATGGCTGAGGCCTCAATTAAATTTTAAAGGCAGACCTTTACGACCAAAAGGCAAACCAGCATCCAACAAGCATTAATGCACGCTTGAACACACACAGCAGAAACTACCGTTTCTATTAAATTCCCGTGTCTTGCTGAGGCTGCAAAAGGTAAATACCATGCTGGGGACCGCTGAGAAAGAAACGCCCGACCAAACAGAAAAGCCTCAAACAGAGTCCAAGAGCAGATCAGGCAGCTTCAGCACAAAGGTAGCCTGAGGGGAATGGCAGCGAGGCACACGACACGCGTCCCCCGAATTCCCAGAGAAGGGGAGTGGCGTGATGATCGTACTCCCGGGCAGCCACACGGGGCGCCACCGCCGAGGCAGGAGGAGGTGCTTGGGTTGCTTCCCCGGAGGCCGCCCTGTGGCCGCACTGCGCGGGTCCGCGCCCGCCTCCCGCGGCCCAGGC
>WEIV01019405.1:103753-118229 GCA_013390005.1 Calyptomena viridis | reverse complement strand
ATAAATATATATAGAAATATATAGGTAAAATATAATATAACCAATAATGTCATCATAGGCATGATGATTTAAGGTTATAATCAATTAAAGTTTTGTAAGAAAGATAATATTTTTTATTAGGAGAAACTTTCAAGCTAAATATAAGTTCAGGAACCACTGTTCTGAATATATAATTTTCAGTAGTTATTATGCCTCCTTTTCTTGCTCCACAGCTGCCAACTATTTTTCTCTCAGTGGTTTTAACTGGTTAATAAAATCAAGTTAAACTTGAAACAGTTGTTCTCTATCTGTATTTAGCTGGAAGGCTGGTGTCTCTGGTTCAAAACTGGAAAAGTGTACCTAAAAACATGCTTGTTTTTTCCAACTACTGCAGCTCGTTGATAAATTTAACACATCAATAAAAAAACCCTCTTTTTGCAAACCATACATAATTTTTTTTCTTTTTTTTTCCCCCTAAATTGTTCACATGTAAGACTTTAAAAGCAATAAAAATGCATGTTACTGCCCTCAGATTGAGGTCAAAAGCAGCTTTGCACTTACTCCATTGACAGAATCATCTTTCTGCCTCTGACCCTCTAGAGGCAAACTATTTCTGAAACGTATTGTGTTTACAGGACTTTTGGAGAAGAGATGAGACCTACTGTGTAACTGCAATTTCGTTGCAACATGTAACTGTCATGTAATGCAGCAAACAAATTATGAGACACATTACAGGCAAGGCTTTGAGATTTTTTTAAAAGTCCAAATAAAATCTTTTTTTTCTTTGATTTTTAAGTGACTGTCAATGGAGCAAAAGGGTTTAGCAAGTTGTAGAAACACTGAATATTATATTCCCAACAGAGAATCAGTTCCCTTCCTCTATCTCCTTTCAAAATATTGATTAAAAATTCATCCATTTCATTTGACCTACCAGCTGTAATATCTCACACCAGTTCTGAATCTGTGTGTATGTACGTATTTATAAAACCTGTGGATTGATGAATTTTTGGGATTTGGCTCTGAGTTTGAGGGGGGTATATTACTCCTTTAAAGCATATCAAGTATTCTGCAATGAAGCAAGAGTTTTATTTTAGTTCAGTGTTTAAAACAAACCCAAACAATACATTTTAATGTTTGCATTGCCTGAATTGAATGTGGGAAAAGGAGCAGTGAAAAGGGGAGAATTGCTCCATTCCTTGCTTTGTTGAATAAATACTTTACAGTAAATAGAATTGGAGAGATAGAGAAAATCTCAATCTCAATTTTGACATTCATTTGATCATGGAGGTGGTAAACAGGAAAGCTCATTGATTTGGGTTGGAAGGCAGCTTAAATGGGTGTCTTAATAGTAGAGTAGAGCATATAAAGACTTCTTTATCCAGTCCTTACTGGCCTTGTGAAAGCTGTCTAAAGCCTATGGCTAATCTGGCCTGAAAAAGCAAAACATTTAGAGAACATTAAAATGAATCATATTGACATTTTCAGAAAACAGTGCCTGTTTTCAGTTGAGCTGGAACCATTTGCTAAATTAATCTTTAGTTTCAGCACAGTCCAAAACTGCAATTTTTTTATAACTAATCTATCCAAACCAGTGCCCAGACATTTTTTCAAGTGTAAGGGAGAAACATTTTCCCTTAACACAATCTAGCTCTGTTGATTGCTTGCGTCATTCACGCACTCTTACTCACCAACGATCCAAATCAAAGAATTGGAGATGTGTAATTCTAGGCAATGCACATGGGAAAGATGAGACCTTCCTCAAAAGACTCTGCGATTTTATCTGTGAGGTGAGGAACAAGATGGATAGAACAGAGAGATAAGTGATAAGAATGCAACAAAATGTGATTAACATTTGTGTAGTAAGCAGTGATTAAAGCATAGGAGGTTTTTTCACATGTCAGAACATATCCCAGCAGAGGTGACTTTTAAAGACCTCAGCACAATTACTCTGTAGATGACCCACAGCGCTGCTCAAAGACAAGGCTGTGACTCTAATGTCCACGTTCCCTGGATATGACTAAGCCAGATTTGTCATCTCTTCAGCTGCAGGGATGGAGAGAGGAGAGGGCAGTGGGTCGTGACTGTGAATCAGGAGTGGGGACTCTGCTGGGGGCTCCCCCCAGTGCGTGAGGCTGCCAAGAGTACAGGGAGAAGATGGAGTGGGGAGCTCAATGTGTTTCTCCCTGCTTCTGAGACCACTATTAAAAGTGTGATACCTCATCCATCATTGGCCTCAACAGAATAGAAAATAAGCTATTATGCATCTTTTATGTTCTGTGTTAGCTCCAAGGCACCACATAGGTGTAGGAAGTGATTATAAAATCACAATATAAATGTATGTTCCTAGATGTTAGATTTTTTTTTCTTTGCATAACTGTGCAAAACTATATTTACCAACATAAAATTTTTATTTGTTTTTAAATTACATCCATAGGAAAAGACTTGTTTCCAGCTTCATGAAGGGAGAGGAATGGTATAGGAAAAAAGAAAACACTTGAGTGAAGTACTACGATTCCAGTGTGCTTGCTGCTGAACTATGATTTTTGTGGTTTTGGCCACTGTAGTATAAGAATTTTGTAGTACTTGAAAGCAAGGATAAGGAAAATGATTCTATTACTATTGAGAAATGAACTATGATATGAATGTAGGATAAGAAACCCTATAAACCTACAGTAGCCTAGAATTAGGGAGAATGAGGGGGGCGTTTAAAGTCTAAGTGGTAAGACTATGTCAAGCCAAGTTAATATTTTCAGTCATGCACAGATAACAAAGCAAAGGAAATAAAAATGGAAATTAAAAAGGAAAAAAGCCCAACATTTGGAGGAGATGTAAGGAAACACTTTTTTATTCAAAAGAACATAAACATGTGAAGTGGCCTACCAGGCACCACTGTTGAACTCAAACACTAGGGCTATTCAAGACACTGCAAGTTAGTGTCTCAGAGGGATCATGGTATTGAAATGTAATGAGGCATAACTTATCCTCAGAGATCTCTGATCTTATATATGAAAGCTATTCTTGCAAAACAGTAGCTGATCCTGCATATAGTCTTGCAGGAGCATGCAAAGGCAAATCTACACTCTCTGTGTTGTTTTGTTGGTTTTTTTTTTAATGCTGCTTATTTGTATGTTGAGACTTTCCTTGCAGGGAAATTGTATGCAGATTTTGTCTCTGGTGCAGCTTCATGTACAGTTTTTGCAAGAGGTCCAGTGGGTTAAGAGTAGATAAAATCTTAAAAGGGAAAATTCAGGAAATGCACATCTACATCTATCTGGTCATGCTGCTGGGGTTGGAGACAGGATTTTGTGTAAAGAGAAATTCTGATCTGTTTAAATGTAAAGAAGAGTCAGAGATATGATGGTAAAACACTGTTCTTGTTGATATGGTCTCCTGTGATTTCAATGCTGATTCTCCTTATGCTCTGACATTTTGAAAAAGGTGTAGCTTATTTAGCTTTTTTTCTCTCTCTTTTCCTTTTTCTGTTTTTTTTTTTGTTTTTTTTCTTTTGTTTGTTTTTTTTTTGTTTGTTTGTTTTTAAAATTTTTTTTTGTTTTGTTCAAGTAGACTTTTTCCCCTCTTTGATCTGGAGGATGAGGAGTTTGCTGAGCTAGAATAGGAGGGGACAATTTTCTGTGTGTTGAGGCAGGTTGTTGGAAGCAGGAAGTCAGATGGGGCAGAGGAAGGGCAGGGACAGAAGGTGAGAAGGGATTTGGAAACACAACATAATTGTATCCAGATCCAGCAAAAAGAAAGGGTTCTGCTTCTTGACACTCCTCTGCTCCACTGTTAGAAAACAGGGCAGGGAGATGCATGTTATTCTGTCTATAAGCTGAGCTACATGTAGGAGAGCAGCCCACTTCTGCTGCCTGGATTAAATCAGAAGGAGGAGGTCTGCGCTCTGGTGTGTTTCATTTATCCCTGGATTGCAGCACTGTCCCAAAACACAAAAGGTAAAAAGCAGATAGCCTGCTGGTAGAGATAGTATCTAAACACCAGGTAGAAATGTGGGCTGACTTTTCTTCAGCAATTTCTACACTTCTAAGACTCAGTGGGTTCCTTGTAAACATCCTTTATGGATGGTGGAGGACAGGCACCACTTCACTATCTGTGTTTAGTTGTAGCCCAGATTTAGGAGCATCTTTAATCTCCAGTTCTCCACAAGGGAGGCCAAACAGAGCTCAGTCTTTTTGATATCTCTGCTGGCACAGTTGGATGTGTTTGGTCCTGTACCTGGGGACCTGCAGTCTGGACCTTTCTCTCCTTGATGGGTTTTCAACCCACAATTTCTAATTTCCAGCACAATGTCTTAACCACCACATTGCAGACCAGCCTTGGGGGAAGCATTTTCTGTCTCCTCTAATGTAAGAGTGATTCAGACTCAGATCAATGTTCCATTAAGCTGTTTTTCTTATTTGCAACATTACCCTGTAGTGACTTCTCAGGGATGACCATAGGAACTCAACATGTCTGTGAAGCTGTCAATTCCCTAATATATCACCTGGCTGCACAGAAAATGTGTGAGAGGGTTTATGAAGTGGGGTTTTCTTTCCACTGGACTTATTAATTTTTCAAGTCTATTTAAAAATATATACATTAACTACTTCTCAACCTCATCTTGTGACAAAGAGGCCAACGTTTGTTTTCATGCCATGTATATAAGGGCAACTCTTTTTGCTTAAACTGGTTGCTTCATCATTTCACTGGTACTTCTGTAATTTGTATGTAACCCTGTTCACCCACTCTATAACTGTCTAATTTCTTACCCACACCTAAGTCAGCTCAGTCTATTCTTGTGGAAGAGACAGACCATACTTGTAATTGCCTTTTTTTCCCTTGTTCTGTATCTTTTCAGGCTCTGATGTAATCTTTTTTTAGTTGGGTGGCTGAAATTGTGCACAGCATTCGAGATGCAAGCACAGTGTGTATTTACATAGAAACATAAAAATGATTTCTGCTTTGTTCTCTTTTCTTTTCCCAATAATTCCTACCATTCTATTGCATTTTTGACTGCTGCTGAGCACTGAGTTCATGTTTTCAGGGAACTATCCACAGTAACTCTAAGATCTCTTTCCTGAGTGGTAATAGCTTATTTACAGCCCATCATTTTGTATGTATAGTTAGGGCTATTTTTTGCTATGGGCACTTATCAACATTGAATTTCATCTTCCATTTTATTGCCTATTCACTCAGTGCCATGAGCTCCTTGTGCAAGTCCTCACAGTCAGCTTTAGACTTAAATATCTTGCATAATTTCGTATCATCTCCAGCCTTTTTTACATCCCTATTTACCTCCTTTTCCAGATCATTTTTTAACATGCTGAATAGCACAGGTTCTCTAGTAATCTTTCTCCATTGTGAGGACTAACCATTTATTCCTACCTTTTGTTTCCTGGCTTATGCTGGGTATTAATTCATAAGAGGACCTTCTCTCTTAACCAGACAGCTCAGTTTCTCTAAGAGGCTTTTGTGAAGGATCATGTTAATGGCTTTTGGAAATCAAAGAGTGCTGCACAGATTGGGTCATTGTTTTCCACGTTCTTTTAGGCATCCACAAAGAACTCCTTCTGTAACACAGCTTCTCTACACAGGAATTATGTTGACATTTCTTGGGCACGTCATATTTATCACTGTCATGGTTTTTGTTTTTCTTTTTAGTTCTTCCAAAACTCCAGGATACTTGTTACTTGTCAATTGTTTACCTGATCACTCTGAAACCTCTGCGAAAGACTGCTAGTAGATTTACCACCTGCCATTTCTTTGCTATGGAAACAATTAAGGGATAGGATAGAACTACTATTAGTTGAACAATCTCACATTGAGGACCCTAGCAAACTGTTAATTTTCTATTTATTAATTTTTTTTAATGAAACATCTGTCATTGTTCAGTCAGAGACAATTCTTTATGCTTATTTCCCATACAGACTATCTGACCTTATGCTTCCTGAATTGTATTTGATGCACATTGCTCATCCATTGGTAATCACTAGTAAACTTCTGATGTTTCTTATGATTAGCTTCTATGCTTTTAACAAGTCGTTCTTCAAAATCTTTCCTGCCTGTCTTATTACAATTCTTTATTCAGCTTCACAAGGCTTATACACTTTTATATTTTCCTTAAGTAGATATAAATACAATTTTTCTGAGGGATTTTTACTTCCAATAAACTCCTTTACTGTTTATCCATGCAGAGGTTTTTTTCTGATCCCTTTGGAGTTGGATTTTTTGTTCTTTATCTCCAGCTTCTAGTATATTGTTTTTAAATACCCCCTAGTGCCACTTGCAATAAATTTATGTTGTTACATACCCCTGATGTTTTTCCAGCTAACTCCCCTTTTTTGTAATTCCACTTTAAAAGTAAATATGGTTGTTACAGATTTTTCTCTTCTTTTTTCTATTACTTGTTTTGATTGATTTTTATTACTGACTTATTTTTTTCTATAGTCTTATTTTGAAGCAGGTCCTGAAAACATATGGGAATGCTTACCATCATCTGGGGTTCTGGCTCCAGAGCTTTTTATGATTATTGAAAATGTAGTCTTCCAATAACATAGGGGTTTTGGGTTGTTTTTCTGTGGAGTTTTATTTGTTTATTTGTTTGGGGTTGGTTTCATATTTTTTTGGTTTTGTATATATTTGTTTTGGGTCTTTTGTTTGGTTGGGTTTGGTTTCGTTTTATTAATCTCCTCAATGTCCTTCTGGAGTTTATTGGTCTTTGCTGTCAAACTAGTGCAACCAGTAGTACAGCTCTGGCAATCTCCTTATCTGAGCAGGAAAATTCTGGCCAGTGATTTCTGGGATACGGTTTGATCTTGTTAACTTATTTCACTTTCGATCTTGTTGACTTATTTACTTTTTGACTGTAGGCATCTCCCCTCCATTACATGCACATTTGTCATTCCTGTCTTACAAGCCATGAGCTGTCTTTACCACCAACACAGAAAACCCACTGGTTATCTGATACCTGTACAAGTGTGACCACTTGGGCATCCACCATTGTCTCGTAGCTTTTGACACTTTTTAGTTTTACTTGTAGGCTTTTCTTCTCTCTCATTTTCTTTCTTTGTATTAATTTATTGTACTTTTGTCATTAACATGTAAACAGTTTCTTTGGTTGACCTCTCCCAAATATTGAACTCCTGCTATGTCAAGACCTTCCTCATCTTGATGATTATCTTAGTCCTTGAGCAGTCAAAAATTCAAGAGTAGTGAGGCTAGAAGGATATCAACTAAAAGAAAGGCTTGGAGCTTTGTTCAGGTTTTCTAAGATTCTCATTTCACATTAGACCACTCCCAGGAAAACTGAACCCCAAACCCTTTTTTCTAGGGTTCCTAAATCTTCCTAGATAATATAAGAAGTCGGGGTTACCCCGGTGAGAACATGCAACAAAAGTTTTAAATATTGCATTTCCTACTGCCCGGGATTTTACTCTTGCTTTAAAAATTAGTGAGAACTTCACTGTCAGAAACAGTTCCCTGAAATTTATTTTAAGTTTCACTTTTTTTTAACGTTGACCCACTATTTCTTGTAAATTTCTCTGGTAACATAGGAAGTAATTTCTTTCACACCTAAGGGGAATGCAAAAATCTTTCGAACATTCACAGATGGTTCTATGCCCCCTAGTCATCCCTCTGCATACTACATATTATATTATATTTTCTTAATCCTAAGGCACAGGTTGTGCTATAAAGATGAAAACTCACAAGAGCACTAGGATATGTCTCTGTGTCTCTGCTCTATCTGCTTTATTTTCCTTTTCATTCTTTTTTTTTTTTCCTGCACAAATTCATCTGGTCTCATTGACATTGGCATTTATGCATTCACAGGCAGAACCTGTCCCTGTGAATATAAAGGAAGCTCTGGGCCAAAGGAAGTTTTAGTCACACCAGTGGGACCCTGTTGACTTCGTTTTCCCTTCAGGTGGTGGTGTTTTGTGTGTACTGGATAAAAAGACACAGCTCAGACAGTTCTTAGAAATATTCTGCTCTGTTCAGGGCAAAGTGCCACAAAAGCTAAATCCCAAACAGTCCCCTAAATTGTCCATCTGGAACAGGTGTTACAGTCATATAAATGAAATAAAATTGTTTTTTTTCAGATTTAGAGTCAGCCCTCTACTAAAATGTCTGGCACCTACTTGAAAACCAAGCAAAACGCAAGCAACAACCTGACAACCAAGCATAAAAAATGAGGTGGGAGGGGGGGTGTGGAAGAGATGGGGGGAAAGGAGGGAGGGCAGTGCTGAGAAATGAACTAAAAAGCCCTCCAGAGATGCAAAGAGGGAAAAATATTCTGATCAGACTAATTAGAAAATTTCTGTTAATAGCATTGTCATTTCTAACTTTCCTAAAAAGTTTTACCTCATGGCAGTACGTACAACTATTAAACTGAAAGTGAAGTCCTCCCCCACAAAAAATCTTGGCCTTCTAAGCCAAAGAAGTGGGATATACGCATTTTGTGCAGTTAAAAACTTGTTGTGGGGACAAAGGAGATTAGAATAAGGAATTACATCAGAAGAAATTATCTTTGTCCACTTTTGCCTGACCTAACATCCTGTATTCTTTGGAAAGCTCCAGTTGTCTTCAGTGGATCAAACCCTTTAAGCTGATCTCTTTAAACTAAGTTAAACATTGGTTTTTTTACCTTCCCTCTTGCCAATCATTAAAAGACTACATGCTACTTGATGGCATAAACCACAAAATCCAAAAGAGAGAAAAAATGATATTATGTTCCATATTTTGGAGGTTTTAACACTCTGTGAGAAAGTAATAACAGATTTGGATGTCCAAGTGTCTGAGTTTTCTTAACTTGTCCATGGCTACAGATTTGGCCAGGTATTAGGTCTAGGTTTCCAAGGGATTCCTGAAGGGAAAACTGGAAAGAGGAAAGAAAAACGAAACAGGTGAGAGAAAAATAATGGCAAATAATGCCATTAAAGGCTGAGTACAAAGAGAATACTGTTTCCTGAAGAAGTGTGGGCACAGTCACAATGTACAGATAATAATAGGATTCAATGTGTCTCAATGTCTTATTTCAGTTTTGGGAATACAGTTCTCATTATTTCTGTTTTACAAGTTTACATCTACAGACATAACAGGATTTTAGTAGGGTTGGATTATTTTTTTAAGCTTCAAAGGATTCATCAAATTGAAAAGATTGAGGACTGGTAGTCTAGGAACATGTCTACAGATACCACTGCTCTTAGAGGCTCACCTCAGCTAGCTTTAAACTAGTTAATCCTGTTTGGGGTAGTGCAGTTGTGATAACAGTTGATTGTAGGCAGGATCATGCTGAAGTGTTTACCTGGATGGCAGTCAGGCTTTGCAGCCTGAGTCCAGCTAGGTGCTGCCTGACTGCACTGGTTGTAGTACTTTGCTTAGCTAGTTTAGAGCTATTATGGTTTGATCTGTCTACATGAGATTGTAATGTAGATGTAACTACAGTAGCCAAGCTCTTCAAAAGTGGTCTTTAACTACTAGGATGAATGACTACATCTCTTTTAGCTTTTATATATTTTTCTGTAATGTTGCACTTCTAAAATAGTTCTACTTTGGCAATCTTTAAGGCAATGTTGAGAATAATTGAAAATATTTACTCCCACCTCTTCATACCATAGGTTATACAGGGCATTCTCTTCCCTTTTTTACCACCTTGGCAGCTGTATGAATGAGATCAATCTATTCACTGTGGTCTACAACTCTCATAACATGCTAAAGTGTTGTGAAGATTTCTCATGATTTTCCCCATTACCTGTATTAAATTTTACATTAAAATTACTTCAGCATGGTCCCTTAGCAATATTTCCAATATCATTTTCCTCAGCTGAAATGAGACTTAGAGGACTTGTCCCCTGAACCTTCGCTTGATTCTTTCTTAAATCTGGGAATAACTTTAGTACCCTTTAAGTCCTTGGGTACAACTGCACTCCTCAGTGGCCTGTCAAAAACCTTTGCTGAAGGCTTTCTTATTTCCTTTGTTACTTCCTACAGGATTCTGGGACACAATTCATCTGAGCTTGGTGCTTTGTCAAATGTAACAGTCCTAATTGCCTTATTATCTTCTCCAGTGCAATAGCAAAGCCTTTTAACATTTTACTTTCCCCTCCAGGAGAATGTCTCTCAGTCATGGAGATGCTACTTTCCTATTTTTTTTAAATTCTTCTCCCCACTTCCCCCCAGTGAATAATGAGGTAGGAATTCATTTAGGCCTGCAGCAGAATCAAACTCATCTGTCATAAGCTTTACACTTACATTCTTCAATGTCTCTGCTGTCTCACTGCCTCTTGTTGAATTCTGAATATGTATTTAGAATCACAGAATCACAGATGTAAGGAATGGAAAAGAGCTATTAGGTCATCCAGTTCATTGCCCTGCAACTGGAGGATTGTTCTATAAAATATATTTCTCACTTTTTTGTCCCATCTTTTTTTTAATATCCCAAATGCTTCCTTTGGAGTCACTTTAATGTTTCTAACAAGCTGGAGGTTTTCCCTGATGGTTAGCTGTTTTCTCTTCCTTAATGTTAAGAATCTTGTCTAAATTAAATAGCCCTGCTTCACTTTCATTTTTTTCTCTGTTCATCTTTTGTTTCATGCTTTTCAGCTTTTCAGATAGATATAGATGACCCTTTTCTTTTGGGGAGAAATTTTGACCTTATCTTCACACTAGCTTTCTGGAGCCTTAATTTCTCATAGACTCATAATGATATAAAGATGATAATGGTTTAAAAGATTCTAGAGTAGGCAGAAACAGTTTCTTGAGTGGTATGTAATTTCCAGCATGCGTGAAGGCACCACAAGTGTATTTAGAATATCTTTCATTGTAGGTGTTCTCTGCCTCCTACAGTCAGCATGAACCGTAGTGAACACAGTCTACTACAGCAGTTCTGAGCCAGGCAATATGCCTTACATCCCATTCCAATCCTTCTTCTGAAGTGCTGAACTGTGAGGTTATGTGGATGCTGGTTAGCAGGGATTTTGTATTTATCTGTTCCAGCATCATGGCTCCTGGTGTCCAGCAACAGGCAGATACCCAACACAGTACAATACAGAACTCACCCATGACCCAGAAAGAAATTGCTTTTTTTCTGCAAAAGGGCTGAACAAAAATTGTCCTAAATAATCAAAACTGGACTTGTACCTATGTGTAGTGGGTTGACCCTAGTTGGACACCAGGTACCCACTAAAGCTGCTCTCTCACTCCCCTCGGCAACCAGACAGAGGAGAGAAAATATAACCAAGGGTTCATGACTTGAGATAAGGACCATGAGAGATCACTCACTAATCAGTGTCATGAGCAAAACAGATTCAAAGTGTGGATATTAATTAAATTTATTACTGACAGAATCAGAGCAGAAAAATGAGAAGTAAAATAATTATCAAAAACACCATCTCCCACCCCTCTCTCCTTCCCAAGTTCTACCTCTTTCTCCCCCAGCAGTGCAGGGAGGGTTACAGTCAGTTGTTTCTGCTGCTGCTCAGAGAGAAGATCCTACCCCTGCTTCTCGTGGGATCCCTCCCATGGGAGACAGTCCTTCATGAACTGCTCCAGTGTGAGTTCATCTCATGGGCAACAGTTCTTCAGACACTTTTCCACAGGGTGCAGCCCTTCAGGCACAAGCCACTCCAATATGAATCCCCCACAGGCTNTCCACCATGGTCTGCACCACAGACTGCAGGGGAACCTCAGCTCAGGTGCCTGAGCACCTCATCAACCTCCTTCACCACTGACCTGGGTGTCTGCATTGCTGTTCACATGTTCTTACTCTGCTCTTCGCTGGCTCCCATCTTCGTCTGCACAATAATTTTTTTTCTTTCTTAAATGTGTTACCACAGAGGCACTGCCATTGTTCCTGACTGGCCCAGCCCTGGCCAGCAGTGGGTCTGTCCTGGAGCCAGCTGGCATTTGCTTGGCTGGACACAGGGGAAGCTTCCAGCAGCTTCTCACAGAAGCCACCCCTGTAACCCCCTGCTACTAAAACCTGGCACAGGAACCCAATGCACCACGTTCCAGCACCTTCTTTAAGAATGGGGTGACTGGATCTGATTTCCCAGTATTCGGGGCTGCCAGGCACAGGCTTCTCAGTGACCACTGTGTATTATCTGACATAAACTGCCAGAATTTGCAATCTACATGCCAGCTCTTCACTGCAAATGGAATAATGGGTTGTCTAAACCAATCTCTTGAATTTGAATACTGTAGCATGGAAATCTGTTGTAGGGGCAGGACTTCACCCTCAAATAACTCTAGCCTCTCTTTTTCTAGCTCAGACTCAAATTATTTAAAACAGAACACAATATTCTAGATTCTAGTTATTAGAGCCATATTGGCAGCTTTCTGTAGGCCATGAGATTTTGATAGTTATAGATTGTTTATCTTTACTTTCTTTGTTATTACATATAATATATTACCCTACTGAAACTTATTCCTTTTTACATTTCATAACTTTATCAGGCTTTTACGCATTTATCTTTCGTTCTTTGATATTTTCAGGTGTTCACCATGGTTCAGCGAGGTTTTAATTTTTCTCATCAAGCTGTGAACCTCTTCCCTTTTCTTCTCAGACAGCTTAATACATCTTGACATTTTCACACATTTCCAACAGTCTGTAGCTGCTTCCACCTGTAGCCACTGTGACTGGAAATGACTGTATATGATTATTGTTAGACATAATATTGTGATTGTACTGCTGGGCATTGCTTTTAATGAGTGGGAACCCAAAAGAAAACATATTCTGCTCACAAAAATTTTATTCCTAAAAAAAAGGCCAAACCATGAGCCAAGTTAGCTTACTATGGTGCAACAGTGAAAAAACACTAAGCTGTTAAAAAGCAGGCAGCCAGGAATAAAAATATCTTTAAAAGCATTAGAGAGTCAACCTAGTAAACTTTTAAAGTAGAAAACTATGAAAAGCACACATTCTACATTGTATTTTATATCTTTTCCTCTATTCTCATCCCAGCAATTTAGTAATTCTCTTTAGGACATATCCCAATCTACACTGTATGTATATATATGCATCCTCATGATATTTGCTTTGCCTCTTACATGAAAACAAAAAATGTTAGCTGCATCATACATTCCCATTTGCGCTGGTATTTCTTCTTTATGTAGTAAAAAGAAAATCTGGATAAGGTATGACTCAGCATCACACATCTTTGCTATTGCCCAAATTATTTGCATATTTCCTATAGTCAGATCTAGTACAAAAGATTTTTTTTTTCCTGAAAACACTGTAGGAAAGTGTTCCATTGCCAAGACAAAGAGTTTTACAACTTAGCTATGTACTTAATGTAGAAATAACTGACTTTTTTAAAACCTGAAACCTCTGAGACTCAGTTATCATTCCTTGGCTCATGTCAAGAACACATTGTAAAATACTGTTTCACACCTCTGCAATGTATCTCCACAATCATGCACTAATGTTTCTGGGTGAAAAGCATTTCTTATTAAATCAGGGATCTTTTAGGCAGGGCTGGGTTTAAGTGTAACTGAGCTGTGTTGGAACAAAGGGATGTCCTGAATGGTCAGACTCCTTACCTGCATGACAGCTGGGGAGAGCTGTGCTGGGATAGGTTTGTACCCTGCCTGGGCTGTGTCTGAGTGCAGATGGTGCTGTGAAGTCAGGGATTACAGTTACTTTGTGCCAACCGAATAGCACAAAGAAGTTCTACCTGGAATCAGAGACAATTTACAAAAACTGCAAAAGTCAGTTACCTTCTAAAATCTGGGAGTTTAATTTATACTAGTGGGATATATGAGGGAATTGATAAGAACACACTAGTGCAGATGCTTGGTGCTGAGAAAAGGTATTATCTTTGAAAGCCATGGACAGAGATTTGAGGACAGAGAGAGGGTGTTTGGTGTATGAGGAGAACAAAAGGGAAAGATGACATGAGGTTTGTCAAGAGAAGGAGTTAGCTAAAGGGGGTTCCCAGCTATAGGAAGTCTTTTGTTTAAAAGAGGCCCCATATTTATCATGATTTCAGAAGAATCTGCCCAAGAAGAAAAACTTCATGAAGACAAAGTGATGAGACAAACCTAAGCTACTCTTTTAGAAATTTAATATCCGTTTTACTTGGTGCTTTCTGTTAAGAATGGAAATAAACACACACAGCTGCAGATCAAAAAAAGACTTGAAGCTAGACATGCTTACTCTTTGCTGTGCCAGACTGTTTACGGGAGAAGCTGCC
This sequence comes from Calyptomena viridis, assembly GCA_013390005.1. NCBI lineage: Eukaryota > Metazoa > Chordata > Aves > Passeriformes > Eurylaimidae > Calyptomena > Calyptomena viridis. Next base: position 104,064 of record WEIV01019405.1, on the reverse strand, counting down.
AGCGCTGTGAGTAAAACACATCCACTTTGCACATACTAGTCAATTTAGGATCAAACCCATTTAACATCCTCTGCAACAGGGACTCAATGCACCTGCACAACATTAGGTTTTATCACAACTATTTAGCCCATTTAAGATAAGAAAGTGGGAAAAACTCTGAGTTCTCATGTTCAGACCAATTGCTATTTATTATGGATATGCTGTCAATTAGCCTTGCCCTTCATCAGCATCAAAATTAACCAGGTAGTGTTAAAATGATGGAGTTGAAAAAATAATTGGCATTTACCTGCTATTTTCACGTAAGTGAAGCC
>WEIV01019405.1:5034-103522 GCA_013390005.1 Calyptomena viridis | reverse complement strand
GAAATGACTGTATATGATTATTGTTGGACATAATATTGTGATTGTACTGCTGGGCATTGCTTTTAATGAGTGGGAACCCAAAAGAAAACATATTCTGCTCACAAAAATTTTATTCCTAAAAAAAAGGCCAAACCATGAGCCAAGTTAGCTTACTATGGTGCAACAGTGAAAAAACACTAAGCTGTTAAAAAGCAGGCAGCCAGGAATAAAAATATCTTTAAAAGCATTAGAGTCAACCTAGTAAACTTTTAAAGTAGAAAACTATGAAAAGCATACATTCTACATTGTATTTTATATCTTTTCCTCTATTCTCATCCCAGCAATTTAGTAATTCCTTTAGGACATATCCCAATCTACACTGTATGTATATATATGCATCCTCATGATATTTGCTTTGCCTCTTACATGAAAACAAAAAATGTTAGCTGCATCATACATTCCCATTTGTGCTGGTATTTCTTCTTTATGTAGTAAAAAGAAAATCTGGATAAGGTATGACTCAGCATCACACATGTTTGCTATTGCCCAAATTATTTGCATATTTCCTATAGTCAGATCTAGTACAAAAGATTTTTTTTTTCCTGAAAACACTGTAGGAAAGTGTTCCATTGCCAAGACAAAGAGTTTTACAACTTAACTATGCACTTAATGTGGAAATAACTGACTTTTTAAAAACCTGAAACCTCTGAGCCTCGGTTATCATTCCTTGACTCATGTCAATAACACATTGTAAAATACTGTTTCACACCTCTGCAATGTATCTCCACAATCATGCACTAATGTTTCTGGGTGAAAAGCATTTCTTATTAAATCAGGGATCTTTTAGGCAGGGCTGGGTTTAAGTGTAACTGAGCTGTGTTGGAACAAAGGGATGTCCTGAATGGTCAGACTCCTTACCTGCATGACAGCTGGGGAGAGCTGTGCTGGGATAGGTTTGTACCCTGCCTGGGCTGTGTCTGAGTGCAGATGGTGCTGTGAAGTCAGGGATTACAGTTACTTTGTGCCAATCGAATAGCACAAAGAAGTTGAGTTAACCTACTTCTACCTGGAATCAGAGACAATTTACAAAAACTGCAAAAGTCAGTTACCTTCTAAAATCTGGGAGTTTAATTTATACTAGTGGGATATATGAGGGAATTGATAAGAACACACTAGTGCAGATGCTTGGTGCTGAGAAAAGGTATTATCTTTGAAAGCCATGGACAGAGATTTGAGGACAGAGAGAGGGTGTTTGGTGTATGAGGAGAACAAAAGGGAAAGATGACATGAGGTTTGTCAAGAGAAGGAGTTAGCTAAAGGGGGTTCCCAGCTATAGGAAGTCTTTTGTTTAAAAGAGGCCCCATATTTATCATGATTTCAGAAGAATCTGCCCAAGAAGAAAAACTTCATGAAGACAAAGTGATGAGACAAACCTAAGCTACTCTTTTAGAAATTTAATATCCGTTTTACTTGGTGCTTTCTGTTAAGAATGGAAATAAACACACACAGCTGCAGATCAAAAAAAGACTTGAAGCTAGACATGCTTACTCTTTGCTGTGCCAGACTGTTTACGGGAGAAGCTGCCAGCGCTGTGAGTAAAACACATCCACTTTGCACATACTAGTCAATTTAGGATCAAACCCATTTAACATCCTCTGCAACAGGGACTCAATGCACCTGCACAACATTAGGTTTTATCACAACTATTTAGCCCATTTAAGATAAGAAAGTGGGAAAAACTCTGAGTTCTCATGTTCAGACCAATTGCTATTTATTATGGATATGCTGTCAATTAGCCTTGCCCTTCATCAGCATCAAAATTAACCAGGTAGTGTTAAAATGATGGAGTTGAAAAAATAATTGGCATTTACCTGCTATTTTCACGTAAGTGAAGCCAAAGACAAAAAAAAAATAATCATCACAAATCTTTCAGCATAACTTGGCAAAGAATTAGCTACATGTGTTTTCAGAAAGCACCTCCTCTATTAAAAAAACTCCCACAACAAATAAACCAAAACCAAAAATAAAAACCAAACCAAACCAAAAAACCTACCTCCCCTCAAAAAAACCCCCAACAAACCCATGAGAAAGATAATCCAAATATAGCTATTTAGCTCTAGTTTCCAACCGCAGAATCCAAAGCAATTCAAATTTAATCTGAGAGTGCACTTACACCAAATTCACACTCTTTCCTCCCCTCTGCATTTGAAAATTTCTGTTCTAAATGTCTCTAAGTGTTCTCTCACCACAAATTCTTGCCACAATGGCAGCTGTTTAGCAAATAAACTCAAAAATGAAAATGTTGTCATTGTGAAATAAGATATATTTAATTAAATAAAATAGAGAAGTGCTATTACAAGAACATAAAACTGTAAGGCACAAGATAAAACTAAATTACTACATGGCTGCTCAATTCAATCTAATCCTTGAAGATAAAGATGGAGCCAGAAAATTGCATGTATTGTGAAATCAACATAAGCCCTAAGCAAATATTAACTAGGGATGTATAAACTGATTTATTATAAATACATATGTGAATGCTAGGATTAGTTAAGGAAATGCAAACTGAGACACAATAAGGCATAAAATATTCCAGTATTTCTTTAAAACACTGGGAAGTGTACAAGAAAAAATGTGCAGTGCCCTGGACATAATTTTCATTTACCTGATTTGACACACTGTGCAAGGGAAATTATGGAATAGAGGGAAAAAGTGTTCATTTTTTTCTAAAAATTTTTGGTAGTACTTAATTCATAGCTTTCCTTATATAGTAAATAATAGGGTGTGATTTTTTGAAAAAAGATTCTACTTTGGATTTTTAATTGTTTGGTTTTTATTATAGTTCTATTTAACTAAATTATTGGGAGTGCATAATAGATATTGAAGATTGTGTATGAGATGCTTCTCAGTGTCAGACAACTCATTTTTTTATGATATGGATAGAAGACTATCTCGAGCTGTTTTACTTCTACATCTTTCCTGAGAAATCTGTAGAATACGCATGAACAAGAGAGACAAAATTTGTGTCCATGATAATAATGCTTGCATATTGCAAATATTTGCATGTGCTTACTTTAAGCTTAGGTTTTATTTTTTGGGAAGTAAAGATGCAAAATCCTTAAAGCCTGACCCATCTCAGTCACAAAATTCTGTCAGTAGATTTTATTGCTTGCATTATACTGATCCACAAGGCAGATTAATGGCTGTTAGACTTACCTTACTATATCTGCAGTGAGTGAGAATTTTATGCACTTTGCAGTGAATGTTTCCTGCCCTTATTTGTTTATTTTTATGACAGTCTTTTCATGGAGGATAAAAATGATAAATTTTAATGGTGTACCTTGGTACCTTATTTCATATTACAGAAGAGTATCCTGACCTATTTCGAAAGACTAATGCTTTGTTGGTGAAGTCAAGCCTCCAGAAGCAATTGCCACAGGCCATACACTGTGCAATGACCAGAGATCAAACAGGCACAGTCTGAGCACTGTCCATTCTCTGCCTTGAGCAAAGCAAAGGTTGCAGGCGTACCTGAGAGCAGGAGGGAATGAGGAAGGCAGGCATCATGCTTTACATACCTGCTTTATGGTAAGGCTGGACCCTGCAGGCTTTCTCTGCTTCCTAAATGGAATAACGAAACCAGCTTTACATTGTTTGTCCTCCCAAGCTCCACTCATCCCTCTCTGTTTAACTCTGCTGTCCTGGACCCTCCGTTCTGTACAGTACTGATCTGTTAAGTTCAGCTTCTGAACTGCCCTAGGGAACTATTTTTCCCACTTTGTCAGTGGAAGTTGGCAGAGGGCAGTGGGGCACCCTGAGAGCCAACCTGAGCCAGTGTTCAAACCAGGCTTCTTATACGGACAACCAGAATTGTGACTTTAAGGTGCACAGCAGCAACTACGTGCCCCAGGCTAGCATACCTGTCTGACTGCTCCTAAACTTTTCCCTGAAAGTCTTGTTCCTCTTTCTGTTTTCCATTTATTTTTCTTGTTCCAATTATACGGCTTTCAACATTATTTTCTTTGCAAGGACTCTTTCCTTAGGACTCTTAGTCTTCAATCTCTTGGATTTTCACACCAGCTTTTAATCTAAAGGACTCTAATCCCTCTAGCCAAGTCGATACCAAGCACTCTTTTCTTTCATCAGTTTCTGGCCTTCTTCTTTTCTACACTGATATTCAGTGCTGGTCTCTTTGCATGATCGCTCTTGGCCACCAGTTGTCTTCTATCCTCCTTATTTCAGCTTCCTTTCCCTCTACTCTCCATACTCTCCTTCTTGGTTTGAAAACAGATTCCTGAGCATTCACAGGACCACTCGCCTCGGTGCCAGTTGAAAGGAGTCTGGGAGAGTCATGTTTTCTGTTCTTTTCAATCCTATTCAGCTTTATGCAGCCTTCAGAGGGAAAACCATGATTTTCTGGAGACTTGAGAGTATTTAGCCATTTCATGACATCGAGGTGTCTATGATGTGGAAAACTGGAAAAGGGCAAAAGCAATCATAAAAGAGTGAATGCAGCCTGCTGCTGTTATAATTGCAGAAATCCTTTATACTGATATAAAACCTAAGTTTTTTATTTTATTTTAAATTTAGTTTTGACATCTACTTTGGGCAAACTAAGGCAGATTTTCCACAGAATTTTCAAGAAGCACATGTCAGACATGCGAGACATCCCAAAGGGTGACAAGAATTTCAAAGAAAGGTTGCCATGGGTGTTTTTATGTTGATAAAAGATATATGTTCTCATGATAGTCTCATTCTCACTATCAATTTGAATGAAAACTAATATGTATGTAGACTAGCATAGATGATGTCATCATGACAGCTGATATTTTTATAGATTTGAAAACACAATTTTAATGTGAAATTTTTGGCAATTTTACTTTTCATGCTGGTGTGGTGTGGATTTTATGTACTTGTTTTTCTGAATTTATTTATGGCAGGTGAATTCCACTTTCTACACAAAACACATGCTGTAATTCTCTGCTTAGCATGTCCTGAATATTATCTATGAGGTTATTCTGAAAGTACCCTCTGCAGCACAAAACCAGATGAAGCTTTTGAATCTTTCCTCTGGAGGCTTTGATTCACCCTGGTTTCACCTACGTATGATTTGCTGCTCCAGGGCAAAAAATAGGAAAAAAAAGAAAATAAAAGAAAAAAAAGAAGTAATACCAGATAGAAAACAAGAACTCTAAGTGACTAAGTGAATGGATGTTGATCTCTTGTCTGACAATATTTTAATTTCTTTTGACTGCTACTCCAAAATCCTGATACCCCCATGTAGTAAGCTGTTAATATTTTTTGGATTCTCAAGTTCACTCACACTGATACATCTTTTCCTTTCCCTCTTTCTCTGCTTCCCACTGTCTGTTTGCAGGTAACTTTTAGGATTTCTTACAAGCCCCCTAATCTTTTTCCCAGTCAGTTCACAGCAGGACTTTTTCATTCAGCATTGCTCTGGAAGACATCCCTTTTTCATTATTATGCTTGTTATGATGAAGATCAGGCAGAATAATCTACTAACAAGAGTTAGAACTAATAGGCAATTTTTAGCTCAATTTTTTAAAACAAAACAGAAGTAACCAAAGAACAAGAAACACCTAGGAAACTTCACAACTGGGAGGATAAAATGAAGCTTCTATTGTTTCATTCATCTAGGAGGTTATTATATCTGCAGCTTTGATGTTATAGGAAGATTACCTGGGTTGTTTTGTCCCAATTACTGAAAGCAAAGTTGAAGAACTTCAATGATGCATTAAGTCTACCAACTTTGATGTTATGCTGAACATCCCTGACTCAAATTTGAGTTGTCAGAATTGGCTTGGAATAACTGGATGCACATCAAAATACTCAGAATATAAACAGTGCAACATCAAAGTATATATTTTGATGTTATTTTCAAGACAAAATAAAAGAACAGTTAGAAGTGTTGATCAACTGGTTACCATTGGATTTTGTGACATATTGCAGAAGCCATCCTTTGCTTCTCTCTCATGTATTAAGATGGATTGGTACCACCAATCACCAGTTTCAAAATATGACCAGGTAACAGAAATACTGTGGAGACAGGATACAGGAGGGGACTTGGGCATTGGGACACAGATACTGAGATGTCTAATATTTAGATTTCCAGTTGTGGGAATAGAAATTATAATACTTAGTTGAGTTCAACACTCAGTTGAGTGAAGAAGTGAGGCCTCTGAGTTGCATTCACAGCAACTGACACAGGGAAGGGTTGAATTTAATTTCTTAATTTCTTCCTCCATTTACTAGGGTATGCAACCTGGATCCAAAACCTGGAAAGTTTTCTAGCACCTGCGTCACCATCACCTTGGATGACATTAAGACTTCTCATGCCTGGCAGTGCCTGTAAAATTGCACGTTGTTTCTGTTAAATTATTGCATGCTATGGAATATTCAATAACTTCTGATTTACCTTCTGATTGCAATTAACTAGAGAATCCAAAACTCTGACTAAGTAAAAAAGAAATAACTCCTTGGTTTCTTACTTGAATGACCTGTCATGCCAGAACAGAAGTTCTAACTTTCACACACACATTCTGTTTCATGTGGTTTTTTTTCTTTTTAATTTTAGATATTTACTGTGAATTGATTCAGTGCATCTTGCATCAAGCGATATAAATCTTGAAAAATCTTTAGATAATTCAAACTTTAACTGGCCAGAGCCTGGTAATATTTTCTGAAGTAGAGTTTTGAAGATGTAGCACTCAGGGACATGATTTAATAGCAGTGCTGGGTTAAGGTTTGGACATGATTATTTTAAAGGTCTTTTCCAACCTCAGTGATTCTATGACCAAGTCTTAAGCAAGCTAAGTTGCCCCATTTTAATCTAAAGTTGGAAAATGGTAGAATTAATGAAAAAATTGTAAACATTTAATGTCTTGTGCTCAAAAAGTTGTATTTTACATCAAAAATAGTTTCATGTTTTGGAACCTTGCAATATAATTTTTAAGACATGTATGTACTTAAAAGAAGGTTGAGTACAGCTGAGGAGGATTTGCATTGTGTGGTGGACTCCTAAATTCTGATAGTAAACAGAAGAAAATCATGAGTACCAAAAATGACATTATAATGTGTCTTAATTTTAATTTTCATTTTCATTCAAATTCTGTCTAATAACCAGCAATTCCCTGAGACTGGTATTTTAAAGTACAAAGACTGGCATATAGGATTAAATTGATTTAGTCTAGTATACTGTTTCTGAGAGTGGACTACATCAGCTTTGTGAGAGAATCACAGAAGTAATCTACAAAATTATAGAAATTTTCTCTCTGTGCTTTTTTCTTGTATTTAGCCTGCTCAGTTAGCATTTGACTTTTGAGCTAAAGCATAAAGATTTTGAAAATCTTGCAAATACTTTAAAAGTAAGGAATTCTTACAAATGCCTTCAGCTCCTTCAGTTCCAAAGTTCTCTGAAGTGCCACTGAAGATATTTTGGCTCTGCTTGTCTGGACTTTTCCTGGGCTTACTGCATCCAAAAGTAGTTGACACAGATCTAACGGGTTTGCTGCTTCAAGCCAATGCTGTTGTCATTTGCACTTTTCCCAGATTTCCTTAGACAAGAATAATAATCAGATAGTGAAAAAATTAGTTATGTTTAACCTTATAATTTTGTGTCTCAGTGTTAGTAAGCTTGTTCTCTCTTACTGTAGTTTTACTCACACTTCTGCACTCTACTCCATCTATAATGCAGACTCTAAAATAATAATGGAAGAGTAATTTAGTTTTTTAATCATAAAATGTCTTGAGTTGCAAAGGACCCTTGAAGACCATGTCATTCCAACCCTCTGCCATGGAGAGGGACACCTTCCACTAGACCAGATTGCTCAAAGCCCCATCCAACCTCCAGGGATGAGGCAGCCATAGCTTCTCTGGACAACCTGTTCCAGTGCCTCATCATCCTCACAGTAAAGAATACATTCCTAATATCCAATCTAAACCTACTCTTTTTCAGTTTAAAGCCATTACCCATTGCCCCATCACTATATGCCCCTATAAAAATTCCCTCTCCAGACCTTTTGTAGTCTCCTTCAGGTACTGAAAGCCTTAAACGAGGTATCCCTTAGATTCATCCCTTCAGGATGAACAGTGCCTCTGAGCCTCTCCTAAAAAGCCTTCAGGAAGTTGTCTAACCCAACCTCTTGCTCAAAATATGGCTTCAGTGTTATATTTGGTTTCTCAGGGCTGCACCCAGCTGAGGGTTGAACATCTGCAAGGACAGAGATCCCATAGCCAGTAACTGACCGCTCCCACTTTGGAATTTTAAAAATAAAAAAATATTATATTCACTCTTCGGCCTAACTCTCTCTCTCATACACGTCAGCTCTTTGATGGAAATTAGTGTGGCCTAAATTCTATCTCTGTCCCCATTCTTGGTATTTCCTATTGTCTGGCTGCAGACCTTCAGAGACACACTGTCAATAGGGAACAGCAGGGGCTGGTCCTTGGTTGAAATGTAGGGCACCTGAATTTGGACTTTTGACTCTCTCATACACAGCTGCAACTTTCTACCTTTCTGCTAAATACCAAGCACTTTGTCTCCTGTCACATAAATCAGCCAGAGCCAGATTTTTCTATTCTAGCTGGGTTTGTGTGCCTTACTCCTCACTGGGTGCCTTCCAGTAGTACATTAATCAATCTGACTCAGAGCTGTCTCTGGCATTTTTGTTGTTTTAGGCAGCTTCTCATCAGAGGCTACTGCCTGGCCACCTTACAAGGAGCACTGCTTTTCTCAGCCTTTTCCAGTCATAAGAAGAAGAGAGAATTGAGAGAGAAGATGAAGTTGATTTGGGAGAGATGAGATTTTTTTATTTGAGTGAGAGATGAGAGTCTTTTATTTGAGAAATCTCTTTTCTTTTGATCTAGTGCTGTCATTTTCAATGTGAATTTCTGGTTTTGCATTATCTGCTAGAATGTCAGATCATTGTGATGGAAGCCATATATTGAGAAAGATAGATACACATATGCAGAAGTAAAGGCATTTAATTGAGACCAGTAGAAAAGTAATATTGTGGTAATATTTAAAAATGGTAAATGGGACAACCCAGGTAATTATAGTCTTGTCAGGTTGCCATCGATCCTTGGTGAAATAAAGGAACATCTGATATAGGGCTCAGTTAGTAAAAAGCTGAAGGATGGAATTAATGCCAATCAACGTGAGTTTATGGAAAATAGATCCTGTCAAACTAACCTGATATCTTTTTTTTTCCTTTTTTTTTTTTTTTTTGAGATTGTAAGCTATTTTGTACCATACCCTGGAAGCTATTTGACTTGATAGTGCATAACACTTTCACTATGAAACTAGGAAGACATAAAATGCACATGACACACATTAAGTGGATTTTAACCTTTTCTTACTGATGGATGATAAGATCTAATTGTAAATGCACTGTCATCCTATGGTAGAATTTTTCAGAATATTTGTTCCTCGGCCACCTGCAATTTAACACTTTTTCAACATCTAGGAAGAAGTACAAGATTATTACTGATGACGTTTACAGATGATCAAAGCAGAATCTACTGGTGAGGGGGGTAGTTCACTTTTCCAGTGAGTCTGTGAGTATTTGATGAACTGAACACAAATCCTGTCTAAGACCATCTGCAAAGTCCTGCAGCTGAGAAGACAGAGTTTACAGTAATACTATTTTTGTATGTTGAACAGTCAAAGGCTTTAAAGAAAGAAGAAAGTAGAAGTAATATCCTTTAGTAGGTCAAAGAATGCAGTTAAAAATGTGGACTGTCTTCCTGGCTATGTGTGTGTTTTCACTTCTCCATCTATATCATCCAGTTTAATAAAGAAATTTGCTTTTAATGTAAACCTTTACTTGCAAAGAATGCTGGCCATAGAAGGTTGAAGATTATCTTGGAGCACATTATCTTTGAAAAGGCCAGGAGGTTAATCAGTAGTTAATCTGTGGTTAATTAATCCATCACACTTTGGTTAAGTGAGTTAATCTAATTCTCAAGTATTTGAGCAAGAGACTCATGTGATGCCATTGCAGCAGTTAATTATTATTGGTTTTAAAAATATGTTGCAAATTTAAGGAGAAATACAGTGTAAGAACACTTTTTTGCTTGAGAAACCCAACTGGGGCTAGGATGACAATTTCTTAGCCAAGACTGGATGATTTTCTAAAACAGATCCCTGAGAAACTAAGCAGAAACTCACTCATGGCAGTTATGGACGTCTCTTACCCCACACATACCCTTCTTAGCCTTCCTGAAATCCCAATATCTCAAACTGTTTTCCATCCTTTCCCAGGAGGAAATGTTACAGGTAACACTGGTGTTAGGTTTTCTTCCTTCTTTTTTTACCCACTCCCCCAAATCTTTGTGCTGTGATTTCCATCAAACCCATTCCTGAGTAGAACATTCTCCCCTTTCCTCCCCAATAGTACATAGTTTGGTAGTCTCTATCAGAGTATTTTGGCTCCCCCTCAATACATCTCTTCATCCTTAGCCAAGGTTTTACCTGTAGCACCTGAAATTCTTCACAGGCACCTTGGAGCCTGACGTGCCATGACTCTTGAAGCACAAACTTGTGTTTATGCAGCATGACAGTGAAATAAATCAGAATAAATAGCAGTATCTGATCATAATAGGCACTACCACATGTGCACCCCAATGTGACAAACTTTGAAGAAACATTTAAAAAAAAATGAAATTCTACATATAAAGACCTGAATGAATCAATTGACTACAGGATATTTCTATTACTTTGGCGTTTATCGATGTTTCTCTTGGGACTTGTCTGCAGTTACAAGTTAATTCAAATGAAGGTTGGCTGTGAATTTAAAATGAAACAACTACTCCTGAGTAAATCCACATTCTCTTCTGCTGGAAAAAAGTGATCTACTCTTATTTAGTAAATCCATCCAGAACATTTCCTTTTTTCCATCTGAAAAAATTCAAGAAGGCATTTCAGCATCTGTGGTGTTTTGCAGCAATAAAATAATTTCTGTATAATTTCATAAGTAAAAAGAACTTTTCTTTCTTCCAAGTCCAAACTTAAGCAGCATCTACTCTGGGTTTATCCCTCCTCACTTCCACCTTATCTGCCAGTCTTACTTCACAGCTGCTGGTCTTTTTTTCAAGTGAATTTCTCTTACAGTAAACAGCAAGTGCTCCAAGAGATACCTTTTGACTATACTCTAAGAAGTCCATTTTAGCTTCTCTAGAAGCAGTTCCTATTAAGATCCAGAGTGTTTCTGCTTTTCCACCTTGCTTTGTACCATCTAGCTATTCATTTCATATTATAAATATGTTTCCCCTTGGACAATTTCCCTGTCTTCTGTTACACTGAGTTTTAATGTGCTTCAAGACCTCCTTTTAGGGGAACTTTCCACAGACTAGTGGATACTATTTTTCTTCCCCTCATTTGCATGTCTGAATTTCCTCTCACTTAATTTATTCTCATGCTCATCATCTCCTACTCTTCCTTGGGGCTAATTTACTTTCGAAGTTTATGGACTGGAGTTAGTTCTCTTTTGCGTTATATGGACTAGTTTTGGACTTAAAATTTTTCTTGTTATAATTGCCCCACAGAGAAATTTTTCAACATGAAGTACAGAACATCAGTGTGTGTCAGACATCAGGCTTTCATAACTAAGAGTAATATTGTATAAATCGTGTCTAAGTATCATAATTGTGCCCAAAGGCCAAAGAGATAAAAAACAGATTGGTGTTGTGTAAATGGATAGATAATAATTGCTTGTGTCCCAGAGGTCCTACAATCCAAAATTTTTTTTTGTCTTTTAACTTAATTGGAAATAATTAATATTTATTACTTTTAACATCTAAATCCCAGACTGGGATCTGTTTTCTCCCCCCCACTTCCCATTCTATATTCTTGTCTGCTTATTCAGTCCACCTGAGGAATAGTAGATAGAAATACTGCTTTAATCAGCCATTTTAGGGCACACTAAAGAATACTCCTGACTGGGAATGGTAATGACTATCAGACTCAAATATCTATTACCTGCTACACAGCAATGAGTCTGATGAAGTTTCTGCAGGTACTGCAGATGTGTTTGAGATTATCCAAATTCAATTGAGTGAAAGTAGCTATGGGTGATTTGCCCACTTGAGCAAAGAAACAATTTTTGCCTTTCCTGTACTTAAGGACTGTTTAGAACTGAATTAACACTTAAATTTTGGGTTGAATTAAAAGCAATATTTTTAGTAACATGATATTGATCCACTGTTGTAGGAATTGCAATGATGATAAGAAGTTGAACTTTCAGAGTTCTGTAGTAGCCAACATCTAATTTGACTAAAATTTTGGTTTTAAAGAGGATTGCCTTTTTCTTCCTCTTTTTGTTTTAGGTTTTTTTGTTTGTTTGTTTTTGTTTTATTGCAATATACCACTATCTATCTAGAGAGAAAACATCTTAAAAGGTCCACACTACAAGGCAGCATCCATGATGATGACTGAATCAGGCCAGAGCAAGGTTTGTTAGAAGTTAAATCAGAGTTATGATAATGTAAGGCAAAAATTAGGGGAGTGCTTATCTGACAGTGGTACAATTACTTTCACATTCCTTGTCTGCTGGGATTGTCCTGATAGAGCAGGTCACAGGCCTATATTTCATTAATGAGGTTAATCAAGATCCTGGGAAATGGGTACAGACACTGCTTTCAGGGTTAGGTTATACACATGGGGTCTGGTACTCTACAGCGATACATGCAAAACTCCTCTGGCAAACGATAAATCACAGACCATTTGTTTCTATCCCTTGTTATTAATCTATGAAGGACTTAAATTCTTTAGAAAATAGTTTAGTGAAGAAAATGTTATATTTCTATGCCTACAACAATAGGTTGCAGTGCCCAAACGTTATTTGATTTTTCCCATTCTTACTAACTCATTGTCAAATTATTTTAATAATGATAAAATTATTCAGCCTTTAAAGAAATAAGAAAACAAATAATCAATGCTGAACCATGTTGCTTGACTGTGTTCCTTTCCTCAATAATAAATTGTTTCAAATGAAGCACACATCCTTTTTTTTCCTGTATTTTAACATGTTTGTCTTGTCTTACAAAATCCCCTACTTTTCTAGCATAAGGAATTAAGGAAGAGATGCAGTTTTGAAAATCTCACTGTCCCCTGTGTTCTGAGTTTTCACTGAAGACTAATATAGCTGTTATTTGTTAGATCAGAATTTTTATCTCACTCTGTAAATAACCTGATGTGCAGCAATCTAGGTCCTTCAGGCTTCTAGAGGAATAAAGTGTTGAAAATCCCATGGATACTGGTGTATGGTGGAAGTTCTGTCTCATTTATGAAGGTTTTCTTTTACAGACTTCTGTGGAGCAGCCAAAGTTCCTGTGGGGTCAAGAACTTAGAACTAAAGGTGAAAATTGTGAAATGTATTTGTCCTTATGCTGGAGCATGAATATTGGTAGAAAAATATTTCAGCCTGTTTGTTGGAAAATGTGATTATTTGTCAAATGAGTACCATCAAAAAAGGCATTTAGTATGAGAAAATCTACCCCAAATATAAATGCGAGATATAAAACCTTTGTTATGTAAACCTAATAGAAGAAAACAGCAGAAATGGGTTGCTTGGGTTTTAAGAGGCCTTCACTGCGTACATGTGGAAAGTTAGATGAGAGATAAGGGGCATTAATGCAGTCTGTCTTATTCTTGCTAAGGTACAGCTTGAACAGTCCAGTTCTCAGCTGGCAAATATTTTTGTTGCATGTTGGTACAGATGTCAGTTCAGCTGAATGCAGCCTTGTTCTGGAAACAGAACACTATAAGTAAAACAGGTTAAAAATTACCAACTGTAAACACAGTTTACACATGCACAGACAAATTCTGTGAACCCCTAAAACAGGGTGGCTGTGGCCAAGCTTCATTTTGATGATGTTCCTAGGCTACACCAGCCCTTGCACAGTGCCTAGATATTATTCTGCCAGAGGGAATACACAGCAGAGGTATCAATCTGCTGATTGACTGTCATGGACACGTCTCCAGGTGTCGAGTACAGCCTGTGTACCTGCCTAGGCTGGGTCAGTGTTCTGCAGAGACTTGCTCTGGATGCAGGAGAAACACTCCACTGTGGTACATGGACCCTCTTCTGAGACTGGGTACAGCTCCGAGCCCACATACCTGCGTGGCCTCTGCTTCTGGAGATACCTGATGCAGAGGTGGATTGGAAATGTGACTGTTGCCTTACCTGAGAAGATCTGACAAGCTCTTGGGGTTTGTGGCAATGAATAGTTCAGTGAGACACCCACGGAGTGAGGTTGATTTGCATTAAGCACTTCCCAGCCCATTTTCAATGGCAGGCAAATTCATGATAAAGAGAGTTTGTCAGTAGGTAAGTTATAAACAGAGAAAAGGACTACATTTGTCAAATTGATGATTTTCTACCAATTCCTCACTCAGCTCCAATTCTCAGCTATTTCCCAGCTGTCCTGAGGATTAATTAGTTAATATTTATGGAGCACTGTGAAAATGAAGACTGTTAGAATGGTGCTAAATGTTTTATTTACATGGTTTATAAACAGCAGCCTGTCGGGCCCACATGGGGTTCAGTCCATCACCATGTTCACAAATTTCCACTGCAGGTTGAATCAGGATGGCTTTTATCATGATGTAATGTATTTTTATTGCTGTAGTAGAGCAAATGTATCCTTTAAATTATGTGATTAGTTTCAGTACAGCTCACTCTCCAGAACAGCTATCATAAAGCGTGAGACTTTGAAAGCATTGCCAAATTTAAATTTAGACTTCAGTCTATGATTTCATGTCAAAAATTTATGCACAGCCTCATTTGTCAGGCAGCATTATTGATTTTATAATGTGTAATGTTTTTCTTATTGAAAAAGTGTTCCCAGGCCTGAGCTTATTAACACAGTGTTGATTACTCTTTGGGGGCAAGCAAGCGGTTTTTCCATTTATTAAAGATGATAAGAAATGAAAAATCATGTTTTTTATACACACATAATGTGAATGAAAATTATGGTTACTGATTAAATAATATGAGACTTGAAAATTAAAGTATAACACAATGCTTTCCCTTTATAAAGTTGTGTAAATTGCTAGAATGTCTGCCTGAATTTAACAGACATATCACAAGTGTTACCTTTCCCTCTTCTTTTACTACAAACAAAGTTTACATCAAAGCACAAGAGAGTAGAAGTTTTTTCAGCAGTGCTTGCATCAACTAAGGTGATGACTCTGCTTGAGACATTGTCATCATAACTATAGTGAGCAGACCTAAACATGCCAGAGGATTATAGTTTTTGTAAGGGATAAACAGCAGGAGAACACCAAAGGGTTTGAGGGTGGGTGAGGGGTGTCATGTTGTGCTTGTTAGGTTTTTTTTTTAATTAGGGTGATGATGGCTTCTGAAAATCTCAGTTAAAGTTCTTACTAACTAAACAAAGAAGTCTGGAGCCTTCTCTCTTTACCAGCACTTCCTGTAGGATTATAATGACATAAACTGTATAAAGCTGCAGTAGTGTAACATGGCATATTAAATCAGTGAGTTACAGAGCAAGCTTCTGGCCTTACTGGAGTCTTTCTAAACACCTCTGGCTTCAGTATGGCCAAGATTTCATTAGTTATTTCCCAAGACACTGCTCAGCAGGTACTCAGTCCTGTGTACCCTGCCACGTGCTTGGTAGTCAGTTCCTCACATGAAGATTCAGATAGAAGAGATGCTCAGTTCATGTTTTTCCCTAAAAGCTGTCTTATTTGCACATTCTGGTTTTCACTAGGGATATTGCTGGCAGGAGCTCCTCTTACGTTGTGTAAACACATAAATAAGCTTTGCAGCAATTAATATTGGTCCACTTTCAAGACTATCCCCACATCTCCATTCCTTTGGAATCCATTATCAACTTTTTCATTATTAACACACCACTCAATTTGGCTTTATAGATTGCCTATAAACTCCTTCTATTATGCCATGTTCATGTTTATATCCCAGGCCTTTCTCTGCCTCCCACAGGAGCCTGGGGTAATACGTGTTACTCTCAAAACATGTAGCGCTGGGCTATTATGTTGCAGGGTTGGTAGTGGCTGAATAGGCAACTTCATAGAAGTAATTCTTCATGTCCTCTCCTCCTTGATAGCTCAGAGTCTTGGTCTTCTCTGGAGACTCAGTGGCAGATGGTGGTAAAGTTGAAATTAGCTAAAGTCTTGCACTCTTCCAATGATTATCTTCCTCCCTGGAATGCAAAGCATAAGTAGATATATCCCTTAAAGGAAGCTGATATGGGCCTTGGGCAAGCACAGCAGGGAATTCTTTGCAGTATCTTCTTGTGGGTTTTCAACCTTTTCTTCTCCTTAAGTCTACTTGGATTTTTAATTATCTTTCAGATCCTCTTTTCATTTCGCTTGCTCAGAAATACAGAATAAAGCCTACCCCCTGTTTTCCATCCAATTCACTCACAGTCTTCTGTCGCAATTATTGTACTATAATCCTCTCTCTCTGTTTTAATCCTTTTCCATAGTCAGTTTATTTCAGAATTAGGGATCTTATCCTTTGATCTATTAATTTACAGTTTAACCTTATGCTCTCTTTCTGCTTTTTATTTGGGGCATTACTGAGGATTGGTTAAGTGGGGAGAAGGCAGAGCAGGGCCTTCTTATTACACATTAAGGTTCTCTAAAACGAAGGCATTAGGGGAGTCCTCCTAAGGGATGGCTACTGGGAGAAAAATGCAATTTGGATTTGGATTTGAAAGCTAAGCATAGTAGAGAAACTAGAAATGAAAGAGCTGAGGCAATATTACTCATTGAATGAAGCATCTTATGGTTTTATTTGCTGACTAACTTAAAATAAAATGCAGCTGATATATTTTAAAAAGCAAATTCTCCCCTTCTCAATACACATACCACCCCCCCTCCCCCTCCTGTAAATTATTTTGATTTTTTCCCAAAGTAAATAGCCTGGCTTTGGTATCAAACCCTTGTGAATAAAAAAAACCCAAACCACCTTTTTTTTTCCCCCCACAAAAAGTCAAGAAATACTTGGGAATGAAGTGAAACTTTAAATTGAATGAAACTTTTTCTTTCAAGTTGAAAAATCTATTCATTGCAGGAGCCTGTTCGTGTATTGGAGGCAGCAAGTTTAATGGCAATATTGTTTAATAGAAAATGGGGGAACACACAAAGAGGGAAAGACAGAATGATTGTCTGAGTGGACAAGACAGAGAGAGCACTGCACAGTCACTAGCACAAGTACTCAGCCATTCCAAGAATTTGTAGCTATTTTTACTCATTTTCTTTTAGGTGCTGGCTGCTGTAGGTCTCCTCTTTTGGCAGAGAAGGGGAAAGGAGAGAGATTGGAATCAAGGAACTGATTCACATTTGGATTGGCAGAGATGTCCATGGGGAAAGAGTTTCAGGAGCCTGGAAGTGAAATAGTTCCTTAACTGCTTACTTTCTACGTAACTGCAATGACACAATCCAATGATTCAATTCCTCTCCTACAAAACGGGAATAATACATCTCTTGCTCAGAGACATACTGCAAAAGGATAAATCCAACAGTAGAAATAAGGCATTGGAATGAGAGAGGCCACTGAAAAATCTAATCAGGATTCTTAGCCCCACTTGGCCTCAACCACAACCTTGCAGGGTGTGGGGTCTTCTCACAGCAGTGTACAGGTACAACTTAGAAGAACCAATAATGTCAATGCAGGATTTTTAAAGGAAATAATAAAATAGGGGAAAAAAAAAAAAAGGAAAATTGCAAAGATTGCATGAAAATGAGAGTAACAGCTTCTTCAGAGTCTCTGCAATCTGTCATGTAAATAGAAAAGATACAGACATCTGCAAAGAACTTCTAGTACATATGGGGACACATTTCACATTGTCTATCCTGTACCCAAAACATTGCACTGTCTTCCTTTGCATATTGGTGCATTTGCAGCAAAGGAAAATGAGAAAAGCTGCAGCCACCACCCTCAATTTGTCTGCACAAGTCAAGTGTACTTCAAAATCTGCCCTTAATTATTAAGTCTGACTTAATTATTTGTCCATCAGACACACAACACTCTAAAATTTGTGCCTAGAGGTGAGCGACAGTCACACCTCTCTACAGGAAGGAACCAGTCTGACAAAATATCAGACAGAGAAAAAAAATCTGCTTCAAAACCAGCTCTTTTTCAAGCTGTGACTTTTGCCGAGGGTAAAAATAAAAAATAATGCACTTGCTTATCCAGATAAAAATAGGGCCATTTCCAAAAATATAAAATATCTAAAAAATGAAAATATAAGAAGTGGATCAGCTCCTTTTAAGTCACATCTTCAAACTTGAAAAATGTTGTGGCTTAATCTTAAAAAGCCTTGCCTGTAGTGAATTGTAAATGTTTTAAATAACCAGGGAAAATTCCAGTGGTATCTCTGGAATGATACCAGATTTATCAGATGCATTTTTACAAATCACTGTAATGTCTGAAAACCCTGATGCGATGATGAGTGCTGATGCTATAATAGATGTATAAATCCATAAGTGAATATTTATTATCAGATTGGAACCTTGAGCTCTCTGGTGTGATATTCTGCTGTAGTGGTGCCAGTGTCCAAAACACAGTAAGAGTGACCTCTCTTTATCTGGACACAAACTGCACATAGTTTTATATATTTTTGTCAAAGTTGCAATAAAAATTAAAGCAAGTCCCCAGATTTTCCAAATACTTGAAAACTGACAGCAAGACAGAGAACTCTGCTAAGTCGTGAATCTGGCTGTGGCTTCTAGTTCTGGGCCAAGTGATCTTCATGAACACAAGGAGGCATTTCTCTGAGTAGCATTTGCTTTTTCTATTCTGAAAAGCTTGGTGGTCTGCTGCTATTTTTTGCATATTGTCCTGTGGCAACTAGAGAAACATTACTGGTGCATATACCTTTGCTTTATAGCATATAGACACTCAAGGAGATGGAAAATATGCCCGGTAGTCTAGCGCATTATTAATGTGTCTGCTTCTTTAAAAGGTCAAACTATTTTAAAGACCAATTCTGTGCAAGAAATGTTTTTTAGAAGGAGTGCTGTGATATTCTTCTGATTTTGATTCTCTTAACCCCCCTGTAAAGTAATAGAGGTATAAATATTAAACATCCCATTTCCTTTACAGCTTGGATTGATTGGGGGTGGAATTCCAACAGCCAATGTGATTCATTCTCCAAAATCAAAGAAAATCACTCTGTGATAGAATAATAGAGTACAACAGAACATGCCTCATCACTGGTACCAGCCCAAAACCTAAATTGCTATCGTGTTAGGATTTAGACAGCTGTTCTGCCTAAAGTAGAGCTGTGGATTTGTCCCCACAGATCATGCTTTCTTCTCCTTACTTCCACCTTTCTCTGTTAGACTTTACACTGATATCTTCTACTTGGACCTTAGTTTTGCATTTGAGCTCCAGATAAACGAAATTCCTCAGAGGAGATCTTTGTAGGCTCAAAACTTTGTTGTGTGCATTTGATTGTGAAGCAGAAGCTGATATTGAAAAGACTGTATTCTACAGCGTTTGTAAACCTGAATGCTGAGTTGATTCATTCTTTGATAAAAGACATATTTGGTCGAAAAAAGGAATAGTGCATTTTTCAGCAAATACAAATACTTTTTGATCTTTTCTGTGCTTATTTTCTGCAAAAAAAAGGAAAAAAAAAAAAGAGGCTTTGATGGCTTCAAGTCTTTGAGTGGAGTGTAATTTAACAGTATTTGTCCTATCAGCAGTGAGAATCTCAGGATCAGGTTGCATGTCAGGGCACCAGTGAAATTGTTCTAATGAATATACTCATTCAGCTGTGGACTTTGTTGTGCAACCAAATGGTAATTATCTGACTTCCAGAAATTGTCTGACAGACTGAGTTGTTTGAAAATGTGCTCTTTCCTCTTTTATTTCCAAGTTCCTGGTCATGAACACCTTTTTTATTTTCAACTGCTTGTATGACAAAGGCTGAGGAACTGCTGAGGTATTTAATGCCTGCTTTTCTTCAGCCTTTAAGAGTTAGTTGTTCTTCAGGTACCTAGACTCTAAGCTGGAAAACAGGGAAAGAGAGCAGTATGAAGCTCCATAATCCAAGCAGAAATGGTCAGTGACCTGCTACACCACTTAGATGCAAATGAGTCTATGGTCCCAGATGGGATTCACCCAAGGATACTGAGGGAGCTGTAGAAAGAGCTCACCAAGCCACTCTCCATCATTTACCAGCAGTTCTGGTTAACCAAGGAGTTCCCAGTTGACTGGGGGTTGGAAAATGTGGTGCTTATCTACAAGAATCTGCTGCTTATCTACAGGCCTATCAGCCTGACCTTGGTGCCAGGGAAGGTCTTGGAACAGATCATTCTGTCATCATGCAGGACTACCTGGCAACCAGGCCCAGACAGAATGGGTTTCTGAAACATAGGTCCTGCTTGACCAGTGTAATCTTCTGTGACAAGGTGAGCCTCTTGGTGGGTAAGAGAAAGACTGTGGATCTTGTCTACCTGAACTTTAATGAGGCCTTTTACACCATTTCACACAGCATTCTCCTGAAGAAACTGGATGTTCATGCACTGTTCACCGGGTAAAAAAATTCCTGGATGGTTGGGCCCAGAGAGAGGTGGTGAATGGAGTAACATCCAGCTGACGGCTGGTCAACACTGGTGTTCTCTTGTGGTGGTGTGCTTTTTATATTTGTTCCACTGTAATGGTTTGTTCTGTTACCCCCTACCCGGGATTTGGTTCATTCTGTTGTATGTATACTCCCCTGTTATGTAATCCCCCCAACTCCTCCCCTTCTCTGTACCCTTCCCTAAACCCCTCCTATCCCTGTACTATATACGTACCCCAACTCCGCCCTTTGTTCTGGCACCTTCCCTATCAATCATCCCTACTCGGTCCCGGATAGGCTTGAGTAGAAGGCCTCAGGCTTCTACTCCTGTCTGTCACCCCTTAACCCCACCTTTATGTCAATCCCATTGGCCGCTACCCTCTCTCCACCCCTCAGTTCCACCCCCTATAAAACCCCTGGTTTTGAGCTGTTCTGGGCTCACTCCCTGTTGATTGCCTTGGGGTTTGGACCCCTAATAAACTGTTCCTGTTTCGTCCCAACGAGAGTGAGTCGCTTTCTACCCTTTAACCCTCCGACTGCTGCAGCGTCCATACCATCGGACCAAGGACTCCTAGGCAGGGCCGGACCAACTAGTCCACACACGCAGTCCCTGCTGGGGACGTGTGGATAGGGGGTTACTGCTTGCCTAGCAGGGCCTTAGTCACCTGGTGGCTGGTATCCCTTGGGAAGGACCCTTGTGCCATCGGGTGACCCACACCTTGCCCGGTGCCCTTGGCGTGGCAGCACGAGCTAGCCAGGGCTGAAGAAAGGTGTCAGGATTGCTGCCACCCAGGCAGAGACTGTGGCATTCTCTCTCAGTATTGAGGCCACTCCTGCTTATTGTGTTTATCAGCAATCTGGATGAGGGGATTGAGTGCACTTTCAGCAAGTTTGGAGGTGAAACCAAGAGGGGAAGGTGATCTGCTGGAGGATAGGAAGCCGAGGGAATCTGGATAGGCTGGATCGATGGGCTGAGGCCAATTGTGTGAAGTTCAACAAGGCCAAGTGGCGGATCCTGCACTTGGGTCACAACAACCCCCTGAAGTGCTCTGGGCTTGGGGAGGAGTGGCTGAAAATCTGCTCAGCAGAAAAGGGGCTGGTTAACAGTGGCTGAACATGAGCCAGTGTGGGCCCAGGTAGCCAAGAAAGCCAGTGGCACCTGAACTGTATCAGAAATAGTATGACCAGTGGGGCTAGGGCAGTGGTTGTCCTTTGTATCTCAGGGGATACTTATCACTCTTTACAACTACCTGAAAATATATTATAGTGAAGTGGGGCATGGTCTTTTTTCCTAAGTAGCAAGCTATAGAATGAGAGGAAATAGCCTCAAGTTGTGCCAGGGGAGGTTTAGATTGAATATAAGGAAAAAATTTCTTAATGGAAAGGATTGTCAGACATTGGAACAGTCTGCCAAGAGAAGTGGTTTTCACTATCCCTGAAGGTATTTAAAAGACGTATCAATGTGGGACAAGGTTTGGTGGTGGACTTGGCAGTGTTAGATTTATTGTTGAATTTGGTGATCTTAGAGGTCTTTTCCAACCTAAAGAGTTGTATGATTTATGTTCCTGAATCTCTATGACCAAGAAACCTGTTCTTACTTTAAGTGAGTACATTTTGAATATTTATTTACCTGAGACATCTGAAAGTGGTGTACAGTGAAAAACAGATATTCTTCATACTGCAGTTGATTATACCCACGGAAAAAGCAACCTTTGTAAGTGCTGAATGGTTTCATGTAGTAAGCTTATCTGCTAAAAAAAAAAAAATTTGTATTATTAAAAGTCATCAGGGAAGAATTAAAATAACAATTACACATACAACATTTTTTTAATATTGCTCATTTAATATTTTTATGTGACAGGGATATATTCAAAACAAAACAAAAGATGCTTCAAGGTGTTATTCTGCCTAACACCACAGTGTTGAAGTTATATTCCTGTTAAAATAAATGAATGGTCGTCTTCATCTGAAAGGGATGAATGTGAAAAAAATGTGGAAAACACATATGAAATCACTCACCATTTGGTGTAACTCTAAGGTTTACATATATGTATGTCTATGAATTATACAAAAGATAGTACATCTCTTTCTATCTCATGTGCCTATAAATCATACACAAATACATATACTTAGATAGATATACGTGCATCCAGAGCTTCACACAGAAGATAATTTCTCTTTCATAAAAACCTTTTCAGTGTAACCAAGTACCTTTTTCTACTAAGAAATATGGCAAAATATGGCTATAAATGGTATGATACAACAGTGTAAGGTTGGTGGCCTTTGGCAGTTTTTCACTCCAGTTATCCCTGTGTTTGATGAATAGATTGTCCTTCTTAAAGACTTACTGTCCCTGGCTAGCCTGTCAAGGAGGAATTTTTATGTTAATAATGTGGTTTGGGGGCTGTGATGATTCGTTTAGAAATTGGATTAAAGTCACCAGCTTTTTTCATGTTATTGCCCATTCAGAAAGCTCGCAGAATAATACCTTTAAATCACATGAAAATAAATACTAAGATGGAAATGAAAGGTTTCATATTTCAACACATCTCTACCATTCTTTACCCTTTCTTATATCTACACAGTATTTAAGTATTTAAAGCTAATTAAAATGAGGATCGAACTGGGTGATCTGAGAAAGAAAGAATTTCATTCACATTCTATTTTATGATTTCTTAGTGAATCTCTGCTAAGTCTGTCTTTCCTAGAAATACAATGGAGGGCTAGATGGATTGCGCTGGGATTGGTAATATGATGTCTTTTATTTCTGCATTGTCAGTACAATGCCAGTCTAAATCTGTGACTAAAAGTTGTTACCATCTGATGACACTTCAATGGGCTATTGGAAATGAGTTTCATGGTTCCAGTTTCCTGCAGTGAGACATCCACATCAGAAAAGCCATCATTGCACTTGGCAGTACTAATTGGCACCCTTGTCACCAGCCAAGGACTATAATGGGCTGATGGTAGTCCCTTCTGATCAGAGCTTAGGAACATTGCTGTTGAAGCTTTTATTCCTGCTCCCTGTGCAGTACATTTTTTTGTGGACAGAGACATTTCCAGAACTGTCAGTCTGATACTTTTTTTCCACAAGTTACTATACTTTAATAAAATATATTTTGTCAAAAAATTTTTACAGAGATTTACAGTGGTTTTTTTTGCTTACTTCTAAATATTGCCTTTCATCAAAGATGTTTAGAACATATGAGTTTCTATATTGTACACTTCTATGTTAATAATTTTGGGGAACATAATTAAGGTCATGCACTATCTTGAGTCCCCATGTGGCTTCCACAGTGTCACAGAATTTTATCTTCTTAATGTATTCTTGCTGCACCTTTTTGAGGCTAGAACACCTAGTCTTGTCATTTTAGAAAAGTGAAATAAGGGATGTGGACAGATAGCCTCTTCCAGTTCCAAATGCACTGGTTTGTAGAAATCGCCGTCCTCAGCTCCCCTTCTCCTAGAAGTTACTGACTCTACTGCTGCTCTGGAAAAACAGTTTATATGAATGTCCTCCGTGTTGCTCCAGGGAAAATCAGACTAACTCTTTCAGACCACCCAATTATTCTACTAGAAGTAGCCTTGCAAATTTTGCCTGAAGGCAGTTGGAGAAATTTCATACAAGCTTTCACCAGCGTTTATATGAGCACAGTAAATTCTCATAGTGTGTAATGATGAGGCCTTAATTTCATCTTCTGACAAAGATGTGGCAAAAAGTGAAAGTTTTTCCAGACTGGAGGCACAAGAAACCTTATGAGATCTCTAGAGCAAAAAAGAAACTTAGGCAAGTGCTAGACTAGCCAAACGACACTAGCACTTGCGATATTTTCTGTTTCACTCCTTGTTTTTTAACGATAGATAAAATGAATCAATGCTGCTAACAGAATTCATTGCAGAACCAAGGCTCAGTTCAGTAGGGTACATATTTTTCTTTAAGGATATGAATATTTCTTTAAGTCCAGTGAGACCATCTACATATTAAGTCTCAGGTACTTGCTTACACACCTTGGTGAACTGAGTTTTATGATAATCGCAGCATTAAAAAACTGTTAAAAGGGTTAAGGGAACTTGGGGCAGGGATAAACAGAGAGCAAGAGGAAAAACAGGAAAGAAAGAGAAAGATGGAGATAAGAAAAAGAAAGCAAAGAAAGAGAAAGTCTTACATTTTTATTCTTTTTCCAGCGCCAAATACAATTTAAGATTCTGTAATGCTTCAAAAATTTCTTTTTACTTTTAATATTTTGCCTGTGGTCAGAGCTGGAAGTGCCAAAATACTATGAGAAAAGCTGTTTTAATGTTAATTTTGGCCATGGACAGAAGTAGAAGTGTGAAAAATCTCACCACTAGCAATCTTTCGCATTACATTTCCTTCCAGTTTGAAGTTTCAAGAAGCTAGGATTAACACTTGATTTTGGATCCTAATTGCAATTGAACCTGAACATTTTCAGGTACTGTCATCACTAATTAGGAGAGCTGAGTCTGTGTTTACATAATAATAAATAGCTATTGAGAGCTGCCTCTGAGAGGATATGAGTTCCAATGAACTTCCATTGTATCGCTCATTTAGCAAAGTATGATAAATTAAATGGTGGAAGTCAATACCATGAGTTCTGAACAGGGTGAAAATTTTCTGGTTATAATAAAGGTTTTTTTACACTCGAACCACTTAGGTCCCTTTGCAGGGATTGTAACTGTGATAGTTGAACAATACCCATGATCTCTGTAAATCTTCTTCAGTCACTGACATTCATTAAGAATGAATCTGACAGTTTGTATTCTAATAATTATGATGCAGTAAAGACTAAGTATAGATTTTTCTTATTAAGAAGTCTATGTTATTAATAAGAATAGTAGCTGTGACAAAAAATGGTGAATTGTCTGCATGTTGGCTTTGAAGAAAAGAAAAAAAGGATGGCAAGTAACTGGAAGAGGAGGAGCTTGGTATCCATGGTCTTACAAAACTACCAGTTGTGAATTTTCATTCTTCCTCCAGTGTGTGTGCCATAGATCACTATATGAACTAGGATAATGAACTAGACACAGACTTGAAATGCTAGAAATATGTCTGAATCTATTATTTTTAAAGAAAACAAAATTTGTAATGGTACTAATTACCTTTGCAAATGAAGTTCCCTCTCATATATAACAAGGCTAAAGGAAACAAAAAGATACCATCTTTTTCCAAAAGAGAATAATCAAGATTGTAATCTCTTTTTGTAACTAGAAATTTCTGGATTAGAAAATGATTGAAATTAATCACTCACTTTTAATAAGAAATATACAGTGCACATTGCATGCCAAAATAACTATCCACATATCTAGACCTGTTTTCCCTGTAAATTCATCAGTTGAAAGACAATCAATCATATTTTGTCATTTTTAGTCAGATTCGCTGCTGTTGTTGATCAGTTTTATTGAGGTTAGGGAAGAGATGGTATCCCATAGCACCTGATGATCCATCTCTGTAAGCCCTGTGTGATTGGTGATTTTCCTGTCATTTGCTGCTCCTTATCAATATCTTGCCTGCAACAAATACATTTTTCTTCCACTGGAATGGTCAGTGGGACTAAGTTCGACACATATTTTTGTAATAGCTAAACCTATGATGCAGTAAAACCCTGTCTATGAGGTAGTAAAAGAGATTTATTTACCTTTGAGTCTTTCTACTGACCATAACTAAGTGAATAATGGTCTCCAGAACAATTCAGCATTAGATTAATTATGGAGTCATGAAACCCCAGTGAAGCCTCACAGAAACCTTAAAGGATCATTATGTCTAGATAAAGTTTTGTTTATGCATGATGTATTCATTTATTTTTATATATATATTTATATAAGTGTATGAGAGATGAGATCTTCAGCTGAGTGGTTGCACACATGGGAAGATTGATAGAAACACATTACAGGGACTTTTCTGATATATTAAATCCAAAAA
Organism: Calyptomena viridis; assembly: GCA_013390005.1. Classification (NCBI taxonomy): domain Eukaryota; kingdom Metazoa; phylum Chordata; class Aves; order Passeriformes; family Eurylaimidae; genus Calyptomena; species Calyptomena viridis. The sequence continues at coordinate 77,025 of WEIV01019405.1, read as the reverse complement.
AAGAGGGAAGTAAAAGAAAGGATGTCCGCTTGTGGAGGATGAACTCCTCTTTGGTTTTCAGTCTATATACAATACTGAAATGCTGATTCACTTTGAGGGCTTTTTAAAGATACCACACTGAAAGAAATGAAACATCTCTGAGGGATATTTTTGGACTAAAGAATAAAATAAAAATTCAAGCAGTATTTAGAAGATCACATTTCCAAGCTATGGTGTGTGCTTTGAGTCGCTTCCACTAAAATCAGGCATTTTCTACTAATATTTTCTTTCTAACCCAAGGCTGTTGGGTAATACTGGAACACTGTCTATCCTCATGTTGTGGTACAGATGCATGATGCCACAACTTTTTGCTGTCAGATGCAAATGGGATATCACACAGGAGTCAGCACCAATTCAGTTGCCACTCCTATGTAACACCTAAAAATTTACTATTAAAATATCATCATCTGAAATTAATGTTTCAAGAGTTCTTGGTACCATATTGGTTCTTCTTTATTAATGATGTCTTTAAAATAGAATTGAATCATAAAATTGTTAAGGTTGAAAGAGACCTTTAAGACCATTGAGTCCAAAACTTTAAGTTATTTGACAGAAAGTTCATCTTCACACACAAAAAAGGCCCCAGAGAGTCAAAGGCAAATGACAGAACCCAGCAGTGTCCTATTTCAGCTGCTCTGAAACACGTCACAGGAGCCATCAGCCAAAGGCCCATCTCCCCAGAGAGCAGAGGAGCACAGTGGTGTGTGGCCCAGGGTGAACCAGTTCCAGAAACTGGATTCAGACCTCAGATCAGAGGGGACCCTGTGTCTGCCAAAAACTGGAGAGACTAGAGTGGATTACAGTGTCAGCATCTGGTGTGAGAGGATGTATTCATGCCAAAATGTGGGCACTAGCAAACCACACCTCACCAGCCAGTGAGTAGGTGAAGTGAGTGTGTATGACTCTAAGAGTGAGATAATGGGAGAATGAGATAATTGGTTATTGCAGCGACCAGGGGAGTTGTGGTCAGCTGGCAGCTGGCAGGTGGCCTGTGAGACATGTTAAGAGTGTGTGTGTGTGTGTGTGTGCCTGTGCCTGTGCCTGCATTGCGTGCCTGTACAAAAACACACAAGTTTTTGTACTGGAGACAGCTGGAGAGAACTGAGGATCCATGACCAACAGAATGGACTGTGTGTCTCAGTTACTGGATGGACACACAGTGAGTATATGTTGGTGCACACAATGCTGAATATACACAAATACCTGAAGCTGGAAGGGGCCTGTGACCACAGGGCTCATGTATCGAGGTGATCAACTGGGGACACTGGGACCCAGTCACAGCTACAGGCAGATTGGGTGTCTGAGTCTGACGGAGGGATTGACATTGCATACATACCGTGTACATATTCCTACTGTAGACCTTCATCTTAGTCTACCAGCGAGTGGAGCAGAATGAGGACATTGGTGCTGAGTGAATCCCTGTGTGTTGATCTGGATGGGCAGCTGTGTATATGTGTTGAATAAGTGTTCTTGTGTGCATGTGCCTAGTGGGAATACATGCTGAGTTGTGACACTGGTTTGACCTTGAGGTCAATCTTGAACTGTGGCAAACAGATAAACCAGAGGAGAGAGTGGCTTTTCTGTGAGAGCACCTTAAACACAGGTTGGCATAAGGAGAATTGTGACTTGGGAGTTTGCCTTTATATTTTGGTTGGTGTTTGTTGGTGTTTGTTATTCTATTATGCTATTATGTTATTCTGTTATGCTATTCTGAGAGTGACATGTTTTGGTTTTTTTTGTAAACTAGGGAGTCTGGACTTGGTTTTTGGTTATTTTCTTTAGCTGAGAAGAGTTATTCCAAGATGAATGAAATGTCACAGATGTGAATAGGTAACCTTACAGGAAAATGATAAAGCCAGACATATGGACTTCATGTTCTTTAAGGTATCTTTTTTTCTGAATGCTGTGTTCTTGGTCATTCTTTATGTCTTTATGGAACAAGTATTTTACTGTATAACATGTTGCAAAATTGCATCTCTTCTCACATGAAAATCCCTGACACCCATAAGACTTGTGTTTTTGACAGGATTCTAGAGAGTATGATAGGACTGGAGAAGCTGGTTTGATGGCACTCATTTCAAATCCAAGGCATTGACTTACTGTGGTCACGGCTGCTGCATGTTCTCTTACTCTGTGCTTAATGCAAGAAAATTCAAGGCAGTTTATCTCCCAAGAAGATTATTTACCTTGAGTGCTTCATTTTAAAAGTATAGCATGTATAGTTATTGTGAGAAGTGAATACTCCTGTGCAAGGTGTTTTTTTTCTGTCAGCAAAGTTTCAGCAAATTTCTGGTGAGTATTCACCAGAAAGATTTAACGAGATCACTTGTAATGACACCTTTGAAGGGTTTGTCTTGAAATGACATCAGGTATTGAAAGTCATTACTCAAATGTTTAATATGGATATGTGTCTCATACAGTGACTCTCACAGAATTAGGCAAAGCCACCCATGTTTAAGGGTATCAAAGAAATTATACTATCAGCAAAAGATCTTGTAAGCATTCATCTAGAATAGGGAAAGAACAAGCATTTTCAATGGGGTACAGTCAAAACAATCCCCTTCTGTAGTGGTGTGTGGTTTCAGTTTATCTTTGTTTGTACCTTTTTCTGTACAGTTCTGTTATCCCCAGTTTTATTACAATGGACTGTTCAGTCATTCCCTTTTCTCCCCACTGAGTTAGTTGCCCCCAGAGTTCTGTATCCTCCCCTGAGCCCCATATATGTACCCCAACTCCTCCCCTATTGCCAGAACCTCCCTCCCTAAACCATATTTGTATCCAAACTCCTCCCCTTCTTCCCGAAGCCCCTATGTGAGTCATTTGTTACTCAGTAGATCTGTGGCTTGAGTGGCAGGCTTCTGGTTCCGAGCCCTCCTTCCCTGTTCTCCCATTGGTCCTTTCCCTCTCTCCTCCCCCCAGTTCAGCCCCCTTTATAACCCTGTGCCCAGAGGGGCGAGGGGTTCTTTCTGGTTGCCTCCCTTCAGTGTTTAAAGGCCTGGCTGGCACGTTGGCTGCCAGTGCTAATAAACAGTTATAATTACAACCGGATCGAGTCGCCTTTGTATCCTGTGCCTGCTGACAGCTGCAGCCTCACTACCAGGGGCTCCTGAGGTCTGATAGCACCCCATGATCTCAGAGAGTCCTTAGGCAGCTCTAGGCTGGCCTTCCTCTGTGAGGAAGCCTTGAGCCATCAGGTGCCCCACTCCTTCCCAGTGCCCCTCGGCCAGGCGGCCGGAGCTAGCCAGGGCTGAAGCAGGAGTTGTGGGTAGCCACCTCCAGGGCAGGCATCGCTGCACCCTTCCTCCAGATACTGCTCTGGTTCTGAGTTTTAGATTCTCCACATTTTCAGCATAAGTGCAAAAGAATCAGTGTCATGATGTTTTGTGTTTCCCAGATGAGCTAAAGGTGTGGAGGCACTAAACAGCTCTTTTAAGTGTTGAACATTGAAAATCTTAGAGCAGTATCTTTTCCCCTTATTTCTGGAGCTCATAAAATTGCTCTGAAGAAGAAATATGTACTTATATAATAGAGTAGATAGTGATAAGCAGAAAGTTTTTGAAGAAAACAGCCTATGGGGAAAAAAAGCCTTAGATAACTCCAAAAGGTTTATGTGGACCATCTCCTTTTTCCCACACAAATAGAATACTGTGTTAAGGATGAAATGTATTTTCAGAATAAAACATAACCAATGCTAGAGAATGCAATTCCTATCTCTCCATTCACCAAGGATTGTCTTCCTCCTTTATTTTTCTTATAACTGCCTCACCTCTTTACTCCTTGTATTTGAACAGAAACATACGCAGATAGATTTCTTGAACTATGTTCTGCTAGTGCATCCTCTGGGGCCACTGCAGGGACCTGTCACATGGTGAAGTGGTGATCCAGGTAGAAGATGACTTTTTCTACTGTGCTAGCACATTTCTGGTGGGAGTAGTCACCTGGTCTGTGTTATCTGACACTGTGGCCCGAGTCATGAACCGATCGTGCTTGCTGCTGGACACTTGCCATCTCTTAGGATTTCCTGTATTATTACAAGATACCACAAGTTTTCCACACCGTGTTCCACTACATACACATCAAATTGTTCCCTAAGTCCTTTCTGACTTGGATTGATCTGCTTCTTTATGAAGATAAGAGAATCCTTTGTTCTCAGGCAGCTGCCATTTATCAGTGTTTCTCAATGTAGACTGTCGTCAGTTTGAAGACCTGAGATGGGGTCTGAAAAATGGCATTAGAGCCTTATATTTTTGCCCCATATAAAAGTATTCCTATACGAGTGGGTGAGCAAGCAAACAGAAACAAAATGATAATTAAAGAAACCAACAGAAAATACAAACAAGAATTAAGAAACTAGTCTTCTACAAATCAGACTAAGAGAAAACAATAAAAGATGATGTGGGAGTATTTTTTTTAATAATACATTATGTTTTTGTTTAGAAAAAAAATGGAGAAGCACTGATCTAGATGATACTGAGCATAGTAAGCTGTTCATGTGGACTCATGCAAGAAAAAAGAATTATTTTCTTCACATGATCTGCGGCTTCATGTGTCCATAGTTTTTCTCAGAGGTCTTAAAAGATAGCTACTAAAAGCGAGTCTTCAGTCAGTTACATTCCCTGGCCCAGAGATTATACACTGAGCTGCACCTACCCATGCAATGGCTGCAAAAGCAGCAATTTGCCTTAATTTTCCTGCTCTATCATGCTGTTTGTAGTTATCTTTTGTTGCACTTTTTTGTTTTAAATCCATAGTGATTTCCACTACCTGCCAAAAGCTACCTCACCAACTTCTGTATAAACCGTCAATATGAAATATCTGCCATTGCTGCATAACCCACTGAAAAACGAGCTGTTCCTGCAAGGATCTCAGGAGTATTATGTTTATTTCAATACTTATCTCACAAGTTTTCCTTCCACCACATGAGAACAGTTCTGCCCCATCGGTTGTTCTCTCATTTTAAGCCAATAGTGCTGCATGTGTGCTATTATTGTTCCATCTGCAGTGTTCCTGCCACACACAACTGGCTTGACTAAGAACAGGGGCAGGGAGGTATACCAGGGAGAAAGCCAGAAACAGAATTAAGACACAACACTTGTTTTTCTTCTAATTGCTCTGATTTTTATATTCTTTTCCTTGGTGAACACTTTCTTTTCTTTCCTGTTAGCTGTGATTTCCCCCTGCATTTCTCTAGTGATCCTCACCACCCTGGGCCCATGGAGTTCAGTCTGGAGAACTGAATTTTTTTTGGGAACTTGCTTGCCAAGCAAGTCTTCCCAATTTCTCGGAGCTCTGCGTGCAACTAAAGTAATTACAGGATTAAACTCACTAATGATAGGCATAGGAAAATCACTCTTCTTACAGAGGGAGCTCTGGAAAAGGGAGACATATTTAAATGTCAGATGCAAATTTCTGTATATAACTCTACGTGTATGTGGATGTCACTGGAACAGGTTGCCCAGCAAAGTTGTGGATGCCTTATCCGTGGGAGTGTACAAGGACAGGTTGGATGGGGCTTTAAGAAACATGGTCTAGTGGAAGGTGTCACTGTTTCCTCAGCAGCAGAGTTGGAACTTAATGAGCTTTAAGGTCCCTTCCAACCCAAACTGTTCTATGACTCTCATTCTGTGCACTTGTCTGTGTATGTCTCATGTATATACACACTGTTGTAGCTGCTGTTACAAAGTGTTGTTTCAGATGCAGCACTTACTGATAACAACTTTATACCTCACTTCATGTACAGTAAACTTTTAACACCCTTTGCTTACATAGTACAGTAGATTGCACAGTCATTACCTGATGACGCATGAAATAAGATATAACACTCAATTCTCTGTACATCTACCTGTTTTTCTCTTTTTTTTTTTTTGGTGTGCATTTACTGAGCTTGTTGTTGTGAGGTCTGTATAAGATGCACGATCCTTACTGTATTCAGGATAAACAGTGAGGAAATTCAAGTAATCTCAAAAGCAAGCAGGAGTGGGAAGCAAAAGCTAATAGTTACACAGGGCTGTACAGACAGGGGCAAGGGGTAGGACTCCACAGTGTGTATTGAAAATTGAATATCACTTTGGATGTGCATGAGTGCACACACGCAGACAGCATCCTTTATCATTGATGGGGCCATATTACAATGAATTTTAATAGTGAAGTAAAAATTAGACCTTTGCTGCCATAATAATAGTTCTTAATGTAACAAAATCAACCCAGCAAGATTGGATTTTAGTTATTCATCTGCTCTGTTGATAATATACCACTGCATAGAGTGATGTTTCAAAAAGGGTTTTGTGTCACAAGTCTATTTTGGTCTGTTCTCACCATGGTGCCTCATGGTGCCATCTTATTAAGTCAATTTTTTTTTCTTTTTTTAATCTCAGACTAAATGTGATTTAAATATTCCTCACAGGTGTTATCTGAATTAAAAGGGATGAATTCTGCTCGTAGCGTGCTTTCTTCTTAATAGCACAATGCACACAGCTTCTTCTTCTCTCCATCCTTATGCTGCATGCTGCTTAACTGTGGCTTTTAAGGTTTCATCAATTCCTACTGACACTTTACTGATAAATAGGTCGTTCAGAAATTCAGCTGCATCCTAGTCTGAAGGGTTATGATGCTGAGAGTGTACTGAATCATTTCCTTGGTCTTTCTTTCACCTCCCACAGCAGGCAAATCCCACCCAGTAAATCTTCAATGAATAGATTATAAATATTAAGGAATTCACAGAAGTAGATTAAATTTCCCATGAATAGGGGAAAGAGGCATAGCTCTGTTTGAACTCAGATTCACCGAGTGGGGTGACTAGTCACCATGCCTGAAACAGATCCCCAGAAGAAAGAAGATCCCCACTTTGCTGATCCATGTAGTCTATAGCTAGCCAATATTTTCTGTGACTACTCTGCAAACACAGTAGAAGCCAAACACCTGTTCAGTGCATATCCTGAAAGGGGCTTCTGCCTTGAGCATATGAACTGAGGGAGGGGTGGCACTTCTCACAGTGTGGTCTGATGTCCAAATGGATGGGAAGGGAGGGGGCAAGAGGACAGCCCCATCCTTGGTGTGATGCAAACCTCACATCCTGCTCCTTTCTTCTATCTCCATTTTTTTTTCTTGGGAGGCTGAGGGAGAAGGTGGAAACTATATTCCTCTGGAAGCCTCTCTTACAACAAAAAATGAGAGAGGATGGCCAAGTCCATAGTGCCACAGTGCCAATACCTCCTACTTCACACAGGAGGTGACAGTCCACGACTGAGCAAAACCATCACCAGCAGAATAATTAATGCAGGTCATAGAATCATTGAACCATTAAGATTAGAAAAGACCTCTAAGATCATTGAGTCCAACCATTAACTCAACACTTCCATGTTTATTGCTAAACCACATTCCCAGGTGCCACATATAAGCATTTTTTTAACAGTTTGAGGGATGGTGATTCCACCACTCCCCTGGTCATCCTGTTCCAATGCCTGAACACTCTTTCACTGAAAAAATTTATCCTAATAACCAATTTAACCTTCACTGCTGAAACTTGAGGCCATTTCCTCTTGTCCTGTTGCTTGTTACCTGGGAGAAGATGTCATCTATTGATAAAAGTTGGATCAGAGTAGCAACACACAAAATTGGAGCTTACCTCATGTTGTGCCACTGGCCAAGAAAGTCCAATTTTCTTTGTTCTCCTTTTCTTCCCATGGTGTTACAGGATGTTTCTTGCCATAATGTAGTCCTTAGGGATTGTCTAGACTACTCTGTGTCAGTGTCACAATTTTTGCCAGCTGGGTCATAAATTGTACTGAATCCTTCCAACTTCAGATTTTTAATGATTTTTGAAATTAGTTCTTTCGGTCTCGGGGGAATCCACCAGTAACTTTTTATATATAGACCTAAGGTGATAAGAGCTCACTTAGATAAACATATGTATAGTCCAGCATATTGTAACTTTTAATCAATTACATTGATTTATTGCCCTTATTGATTCACCGATGTACACAGACAGAATGATCTGGTTTCTTGGACTTTGTGGGGAGGAAGGCAGGGAGGAAATAGAGGCTTTTTATTAGTATCAATTTTTCTATGAAGCTATAAATAGTGAAATGCCAGGATGCAATGTATTCTCGTGATATATTGGACACAATTAGATTGAACAATGACTTGCTTATAAATCAAAGCAAAGGAGAAAACATAAACCATTCCTAACCAAGTGACCATAGAGATTTTGAGATGAAAGGAGGAGCACAGCTGTTTTTCCTACAATTGATACTCAGTTTTTTGTGCTTTGTTTTGCATGGATGACAAACATATCTCTAAATTTTTTCACTTTAATGTACTCTTCCTTTAACAGCTTTAACATTGACTTTTAAAAAATTTTATTTTATTAAATCATGGTGTATGTTTAGAACCTAAATCATATATTAAAAAAAAATAGAAGGCTGAAAAATATGTTTTTTTTTTTCTTTTGGTTCTTTTCAGACAATAGGCAGAAGAAGAGAAACTCACATTTAGGACTTATTCAGTGAATTTGATTCTCAGCAACAAGGTGTTCTAATGCAGTTGCATAAATTCTGGCCTCTCTCTCTTATAAGCAGGGCATACAGCACAATAAACTGCTAAAAAATAAAGGACTCTGCTGAAATAGTCTATTTTAAAGACAGGATATTATTGAATCATATGTCATATGCTACTATATAGACTTAGGGTGGATAATGTTGACAACATAATGCATCGGCTTGTTTTATGAATTCCCTGTTTCATTAATTCAAGACTTTTTAGCTTACTTGAAAAGAACAATCACGAATTTTTGACAAAAACATCAAAAAGGATGTCAGTCAGAGGACCTGGGCTCTATTCCTGATCCTACTGAAGATTTACTGAAGGAATATTACCTAAACCACTAACTTCAAAGTTCATTGACATTAAGTTTGGATCACTTTTAAGATCACCTCATCCGATCTTTTATACAACGTAGGCAANCCAATCTTTTATACAATGTAGGCAAATAACTTTTTCAGGGGTTTCTACTTCAAGCCTATATTGTACTTGAGCTGGAGAAAATTAGACACTTAAATCTCAGGCAGAAGGGGCCAAGGATCTGAATACTCTTTGCCAAAGTGATGAACATCTTCCATTTTCTTCTTGAAGTTAAAGACAGCTGTATGTGTTCAATACCTCTAAAAATAAGGCCATCCTGAACAATCTTTACTGTCTTTCAGTAAGGTTTTTTATATTTCTCTACTTCTCATTGGTGTTTTGAATTCAATGATATTTGTAAGGCACTTCATGGGAGGTGTTATAGAAATTAATCATTTGCATTGAATACATCATTTGCATTGAATTGAAAGCACTGTGTGTGTGTGTGTGTGTGTGTGAGGGGCAGAGGGACAAATATCTTTCTAGATATGGAGATGGTGTATGTGAAAGGCTGCTTTTCCTGCCTCTTCCTCATGTACTCTTATCTGTACAGACAAAATATTTAGAGGTATCGATGCCATATACAGAGGAATATAAGATTTTGAGACATCGGGGAGCAGACAGAGAATAGGTTAATAAGTAGTCAGGAAGGCAAAGTAAAATAAATTAACTTGAAAATAGGAAGGGCAGTACTGAAATGGCTTTAAACTGCAAACCTTTTTCTTTTGAGCAGAGGCAAAGCAAAAGAAAATACTTAAATAATTTAAAATGCAGTGTTGAAACAGCCTTGCTTCTTGTATAGGACTTCTGAATGGGATTTGATTCTGTATGAAATTAAATGCATTGCATTTCTAACACCCAGGACACAATAGAAAGTGATCTGCCTTGCATTGGGATTTTTAGCCCATGAACGATTTAAGTATATTACCACAACAATTTAAATGCAAGCATCCTTTTTCAAATAAATACTTAATCTTCCATCAGGACATTAACTTTTTTATATCTATAACATATATGCATATATGTATACAAATATTTGGGTTTTTGTTTAGTTTCAAGGGGGGAGTATTGAGTTGATAATATGAAAAATATCTTTTCTTAACGATGCAGTACAAGTAAATCCCCACAGAAAACATGCCAGAATTGTCAGGCATTGCTTGGAATATCTTTAGTACAGAGCAGGACACATAACAAGATTTACCCACTGCCTTGGAGACAGAGAAAGGGTTGTCACGAGGACAGTTCTTAAGAGTTTTTACAAAAATGCATGGCTCCATCTGTCTTCTCTCTTTTCCTTGGCTATGAGAACAGCCTAGCAATTTCAATAACCCAACAAGGGACCTCATGCACCAAGAGAAGTGAGGAACAGATTTTTCAATTTGGCACCATTCTGATTTTTTTTTTTAAATGGCAGTTGAAATAATTATCCGCAGCTACAGGCAGCTGATGGATAGCATGTTTAATCTATGGATCGAGCTTCACACTCTGCAATGTGTACTGAGGATAAACAGGGATGTTTTGAGTGAGAGAGTTGTATGAAATAGTTCAAACACAAATGAAAGCTAGAACAGTTTGTCTTTTTACTGACTTCACAAAAAAGAAAGTACTAGAGCTGTTTTGTAAGCATCACCTGATCTTCACAGTGTCTAGAAGACTAAATAATTAGATGTTGATGACCTGACCCTGAAACAGTCGTGTTCAAAGCACCCGCTGCCATATGTGTAAACATATACACACAATCAAAATACACACATATAATCAAAGGCCAGCTATACCTTAGCATGAATTTATAGAAAAACTCTACTTACTCATTGGCTATGACATATCCCAGTGTAAATTTCCAAACTAATTCTTTTCTGATACAGAAAACTCAGATGTTTCAGTAACACTGAATTCAGTAAGCCAGTTAATACTTTTTAGCATGGTTTTGTAGCCATGGGATTGTGTTTAGATTTAACATGTTGCGGGATCAAGCAATATTTGATATTCAGATTTTGCAGGATTTTATGGACTATTCAATTGGGTAGTTATATGGGAAAGCACCCCTATCCTTCAAATCACAGGTCCATTCTGAGAGACTCATAAATTAAAATATTGCAAGAAGTCTTCTTTCCCACCAGTCAGTTTGGCTTTTTTTTTTAAAATACTTCACAGAGGATATTTCATAGTCATAGGCTTGAAGGACAGACTTCCCCAATGGCTACAGTTTTCCAATAGTGGATTTCCAGGTAGTTTTGCAACTACTTTCCAGAAACTATGACTTTTGCGAACAGCACTTTGGACATGGGGCAGAAGATGCAGTTGCCCACATTTTGTCTAAATTTTGACCTCCAGGTAGATTTTTTTTATATTGTGCTGCTGCTGTTATTATGATTTCAGCTACAGCAATACCTAAAAGATCTAGACATGGACCAGACAAAGACCTAGCAGGTCTTGTACTATGAGCTGTACAAACAAAGAACAAAATTAAGTCTTTGTCTCTAAGCTTACAGGCCATATATCTGATTAAAAGTGTAAAGGATGAGAGAGCAGAAAGATATAATACAAAAACTGGCTAACATCATAGGGTCTTGGTATATCAAAACCTTAATTATTGGAACTGTTTTCAAAGAAATCAGAGCAAGGGAGAGTTAAAAGCAGAGATTTAAAGGAAGGTAATGAAATAGCTCTTCTCATAGGGAATTCCTCCTAAGCATGAAAAGAATAGAAATCATGCTTAAAATCCATCCTCAGCAGATGATGGAGATTGGTTTGATGAAATGACCAGAATAGACATTTTGTCACTTCAAGATGATTGCCAGGAGACAAGCAGGCTTTGAAAATGCAAACAATTAGGTGTTATTGGACGCAATACTGAAGGAGGAAAAAACCTCAAAAACACAGGATGAAGAAGAAATGAGTGAATGGGGCATGGATATCTGAGGGGCTGTGAAAATGATCTTTACCTCAGCCTTAACAGTTTGCTGAGGAGCAAAGCTATTTACAGCAAGAGAAAAGAAGGACTTTGCAGAAGCTGAATTTTGGAAGGAGAGGATCTTACCTGCACAGCTGAAGTGCAAACCTGTTACTTGGCTGTTTTACCTAGAGAGCACCTGGAAAACCTGGAGAGGTGCCTCATTAGTCTCATGCCTGCACTGCAGTGCAAACATAGTAGTGTGTGAGCATTAAGCATGTCCATCACTGCTGAGGAAAACTAGTTCTGGCCCCTCCTTACAGCACAGCAGGGTTTGTATAGGCAGAAAGGTGAGAACCACCCCTGGGGATGGTGGGTGCTCACTGAGGGCACTGCCAGTCTGGCTGTATTTGCCTTTTAAAGGCTTCACATCTGTGCCCCTGGCAGCATTGCTTTTAATTATCCTATTAAGCTCTGCTTCTATCCACTTTCGTCAGGAGAGCACACAAAGAGGTTTTCTTTCCTCCTCTTTGGTGTCAAGATGGGTTGCTTTGCTTTTTCTTTCCCTTGAATATGCTGGTCTCTGAGACACTTCATAATTATCACCTGTTCCAACCTCAGCCGATCATTTTTTTCTCCTTTCCCTTTTGGTTACTGATTTTATTTGTATGAATTTTATCAAGAGTCCTTTTTAATTATGTTTTTTGTTGCATTTCAATCTTTTTTATTGTATCTTGCTGCACCTTGAGCATAGCATAAATATTATCATAGCTTTTCAATGTTTAAAGGATACCACGTCTGTTATGATAAAATATGTCATTACTAAATGTGTCAGGAACAGCCGCATTTTTTTCTCACGTGGTCTTTGGTTGTTATTCTGTAGCAAATATGCTTAACAGCCCTCAGCTTAGCTCTTCTGTGTGAAGAACTAGAAAAACACCCATTTCAGTTGTTTTTTAGAAGAAAAAAAATCACAGCCTCTGGCTCAGTTGCTCAGCTAATGTAAAATGGCACAGTGTTATTAAAATCAATGAGACCTGGACCAGGTTGGTCTACGCCTGCTATCTAGTGATATGAACATATCATACAGTATATTATATTTCTAGAGTAATAATATAGCTAGAAATTTCTGATGCCCTCCCAAATTTTAGGCTGATACACTTACAAATTACAGTGCTGGATGAAGGGCATCACAAACAACAGTCCTGGTACTTCTTTCAGTATAAATGCGTATTATTTTTCCCTGGGTGAAATCCTGGCAAATTTTTATCTTGGGTCCAGTGAGGCATCAAACAATGTTTTTTAGATATGTGAGTTTTCTTTAGAAAAAACATAGTGATACCCCATTCTTGGTGCACTTTGCACTTCATGATAATATTTTCAGAGTCATTCTTCCAGTTAAAGTGTGGAGGAACCAATAGTAGAGCTTTGATTTGGTAGCTGAGAGCGACTGGGCAGAGTGTGATGTGCACACACATAATCTTGTGAAAGGCTACACTAAGTGTAACACAATTTTATGCAAGAGCAGGAAATTGGTAGGGATTCTGTGTCACCTCGACAGCTTGTACACTCCTATACTGCAGATCAGCCTCACTAAATAGTATGTATGATAAATTCCTCTGAGTAGATAAAATGAGGTCCATCACAATGGAAGCATTTTGATCAACAGCACAAAAAGTAACTCCTGCACAGTACCACATGAACACCTGGGACCACAGCATGGCAATGGCAACTCCCTGCTGCACAAAAGACAAATTAGAAGTGCACTTTCTGGAAAATATGTCCCTGACATTGTGCAGCTTTTTTGATACCTGTGTTTGGAAATTGGTTTTTTGAAAATGAAAAGTGAAAAATGAAAAAAAAGGCCTGATTCCAAAGAATGGACATTTTCTTTAAGAGAAGATGTGCAGCACTGGAATATTTTTCATCTCTGCTTAGTAGCCGAAGTTTGACTGTCTTCTGCATTAAAATGAAGAGAGTTGTGAAAACTTTTGTACACTCCTTGCCTTTCACCTGTTTTCAGAGAATTCACAATCATTTGGGTCCAATACACACTGCGTTCTGTCTTTGATGAGGTTTGTTTTAATGAAAGAAATGAGATAATAACTCACGGGTTAATACAGTTCTTCAGTAATATTGCTTGTAATGATAAATGTCATAATTTGCCTAGATACCTGTGTACTATTCTTCCCCCCTCACTGCTAAGAATTTTTGATCTAAGGAACATCCATGATAATTTAAAAATAGAGTTTCGGGTGGCATAAAAAGTTAAATTCCTTTTGAAATGAAAGTTAAAAGCATTTAGCAAGCAATCATAACTCAATTTCAGTTAATAATTTTATAAGATAATCAAACATCATGCTCTAAAGCTCTGGCACTAGAAAGTAAAAGAGGATTTTCTTGATTTTGCATTTTACATAATTATCTATCTTTGTTACAGATGGATTTTTAAAACCTCTTCTCAACTTAAAGTATCAAATACTAGTTTCAGGGTAGCAGAGGGGTGGCAAATCCTGTGTGCTTTCATATGTCTGTAAACCATAGGACACATGGTGAATCAATGGGAGAGATGATTGAAGAGCAATTCACAGACGGGAGATGACAATGGCTCATCATGGATCCTATTTTGGGAATTGGTGGGGCTATGCATATAGTCTTTCAAGGTCACCCAGTGATATCAGCTTCATTAGCCCCTTCTGGCTTGGTACTTACTATTAGCAGGAGGGCCTGATTATACCCACAGTCCCTGTGCCAACATGGCCCATTACTCCTCTTCCCGTGATGTGATTTAGCCCTGGCATGGAAACCTTACTTGAATAGCTCAAGAGGTGCATATGGCTCAAGAGCCACATGTTGCTCACTCCTGGTCTAAGCCAATGACACAAAACAGTGTTTTGATTGTCTCAATATTCCCTCATTAACATGTATCTGCAGATTGCTTTTTAGCACATTTTTGATGGAAATTATTTCTCTCAGAAAAAATCAACAGTTGTTTGGAGTAAATCCCATACGAGAAGACTTGATTTCCTTTTTATATGCTACAAATCATGGGCTCTTTGGGGTAAGATATTTTCTAACAGCTTTTGATATAAGTAAGCCCAGTGCCTAGCAGCTTTATCAAGGAGTGATGAACACATGAACAAACCTTTCACTGTTGTCTCTTTTTTTTTTTTTTTTTAGTGGAGTTTAAAATAGAAAGGGTCACTAATCTATCTAATTCATGAGGGGAACTTTGGAAAACCTATCATTGGGAGGGGAGGCTTAGATGCTCATACAGAACAGCTTTATTCTTCTCTCAAAGCCATTTGGTCACATAAAAATTGTGTTACCAATTCATTGACCAGTAGACAATGCATATGCAAATGTGCACTCTTAAATCGTACTGAAGAAAATGAGATTTGTCTAAAAAATAATTTGCAAAATCACTTACTCTGAGTATGGTTTGTTGCTGTGGAGACTTGAGGATGCTTGACTGTCTCTTCTCCGCTGTTGACTGTTAAATCAAACCTGTGTACTCCATAACTGAATTACTTTAGTATCTTTGGTTTCCAGAGGGACAGAGTTAAATGCTGCCTGCCTAAGAAATTCTCAGCTGAATAGTAAAGCATGGAAGCTCAAGTTGCAGTGAACAGAGACACCCATCTCTTCTCTTTTGTGTGACAGCCACCAGCAGAGTGGAACAGTGATACTCTTTTTGTAACACTGCTACTACTATTGGATCAGGAACTCTGATATTAAAGATGTACACAAGAGTCTCTGATCTTCCAGTACATGTGTGAATGTAGCACAATAGATACAACTCTCCTGGCTATCCAGGGTTAGGAGGCAGAAGGCACAATGTCACTAGTATGGGCCAGACTGTAATGTTACTCATAAAATCCACTGGCATCGCTGCTTCCAACTGCAGCATTGCTGATAACATATTGCTGTTCAAAGAGATTATTCAAGTGTTCAGATTTAAAGCTGCAGAACATATCTTTAGTTGGTGTAAACTGGCCAGGTGCCCATCAATAGATCTCTACTATTATAAATTTGTTGGTGGCATGGTTCTGTATGGTCTGCTCTGGTCTTAAATTTGTATGAGTAATACTTCTGACATAGTAACTTAGTTAGGAAAGCTAATTAAAGACTACATGACTTTCACTGATGACTTGGACATATCATGCTGAATGCACCTATCCACAGCTGTTGAGAAGCATTAGGTTTGTTCTGTATTTGGATGGGAAAAGAACCTTGGCAAAAGCCAAGGACACCTAGGTAAATATTTCCTTACAAAATGCAGAAAGTTATTTTGGCACCCTTGGTGACCAGACAGATAGGAAGGAAGTTCTTGATAGGTAACTCTCAAATCTCACTGTTGGATCATCCGCTTTGTTGTATCCAAAGGAAATAAATATTTGTGCTTGAACAGTTTGGGGTGGAACGGTTCAGTAGTTTACTTTTGAAATGATGACTAAAAAGAAAAATCAAAGATAAAAACAGATAAGCAAGCAAGGAATTAGCTATAGCAGGCTGCCAGATTTAAGTTACAGCAGAGAAGCCCTGCAAGGAGCAGGAATGTTTCTTTTAATCTCAGGAACAACCGTATGCCTAATAGTATAGTCAACTTGGCATTGGATGCCAAGTTCTGTGTCTTGCCTGGAGTGAATTATGCTGTTTACCAAAGAATACACATATGCACACTCATGCATACTCTAAGCTGGAAATACTGGCCGCTGCAGCCAGTGGAGGTGGAGAGTAACCATGGAACTGCACAGAAGTGGATACTGTGGAGACTCTTCTGAGAAGAGGGAAGGATATACAGAGAATATGAAGATGTCCAGTGTGGAAAAATGGTAGTGTCTTGGAGACATCTGAGAATGAGCTGGACAGGAGATTATTGGCTGAAATGATTTAAAACTTGCTGAAAGGAGTCTCAGACAAGTATGGAGAACCTGCTAGATGTTGAATGTCTCTGTCACCTTTCAGCTCTTTCATATTTTCTGCTTGGTGGTACTGCTATCTACTCCTTCTTTCTTACTGTGAAGTAAAAAGGGACAACTCCCTTGTTCTTTTTCCACAGGTGTTGTAAGAGTCTCTAATAGCCAGAAACCTTAATTGCAAGCAAATATTGCAGATGAACTGAATAGAAACGTAAAAAAAATACGTTACCAAATACATATGCTTCCGGGACAAAATTTTACTGTTGATATTTTCTTCCTTTAAAGTTCTATCTCTTTATGTTGTATAACTTCAAATATCTGTCATGTGTTAGACATTCTCTTTAAATTACTATTATTTTTAATTAAATGCTGAAATCTTGCCTGGGAATTAACACATGTTTTTGAATTTTCAGGGGTTTTTTTAGGGTGCTTAAGTAAGATCTCAGCATTGTAATTTTTGACAGGTCTTTTTGAAAATCTGAGTGTGGATAGTGTTATCTCAGCCAAAACAACTTCTAGAGTAGTCCAGTTTGATTCACTAAGGATTTAGCCCCTTGTGAAATTTTTTTGGCATGTCCATTGCCTTAGAGACATAACTGTAGAATTAAGTATTTTGGTAGAGAATGTGGGCAAAATGAGGGTTTCATGATAAGGCTAATAATTGGAAGAGGTCATGGGCAAAGCAAGTGCTGAACAATATTACAGAATGAAATGATCGTGTGGAATTTTTGTTGTAGTTGTAGTGAAGGGTCAAAGGTTGGATTTTATGCAGATTGTCCACTTTTATTTGATGTTGTGATGATTTTTTTTGTTTTTTGAGTTATGTTTTGGGTATGTGTTAATGTAAGTGAAGGTTATATGATGGATGTGGAATTTAATGATAATTCTTAAATATATGATTCACAGAGATGAGGGGTAGAATGTACTGGGTTTTCTGTGGCCAGGTTTTGGTAGCAAGGCAAGCTGTAGGAGAGACTTCTTTGAGAAGCTGCTGGAAGCTTCCCCCATGTCCAGCAGATCAAATACCAGCCAGCTCCAGGCTGGACCTGGTGCTGGCCAAGGCCAAGGCCATGCCAGTCAGGAGTGATAGTAATGCCTCTGTGATAATATATTTAAGAAGGAAGAAAAAAAATTATTGTGCAGATGAAGATGGAAGCCAGAGGAGAGCAGAGTGAGAAATGTGAACAGCAATGAAGACACCAAGGTCAGTGGAGAAGGAGATGCTAAAGAAGGAGGTGCTAAATGTGTCCAAGCTGAGCCCTGCAGCCCATGAAGACCATGGTGGAGCAGCTGTGCCCCTGCAGCCCATGGAGGACCACAGGGATGCAGAGATCCACCTGCAGCCCTTGGAGGAGCCCACGCTGAAGCAGGTGGATGCCCAAAGGAGACTGTAACACTGTGTGAGGGCCATGTTGGAGCAGGGTCCTGACAGGGACCTGCTGACCCGTGGGGAGAGGAGCCCTCACTGGAGCGCAATTTTCTGGTAGGATTTGTGGCCTGTGGGGAACCCACACTGGAGCAGCCTGTGCCTGAAGGACTGACCCTGTGGAGAAGTTACCCGTGTGACAGCAGTGTGTGAAGAACGGTTGTNCCATGTGACAGCAGTGTGTGAAGAGGAGTTGTCTGTGGGATGGACACCCACTGGAGCAGTTCATGGAGGACTGTCTCCCGTGAGAAGGACTCATGCTGGAGAAGTTCATGAAGGACTGCCTCCAATGGGAGGGACCCCATGGGAAGCAGGGGAAGGACTCTTCTCTCTGAGCAGCGGCAGAAGCAACAACTGATCATAACTCCCATTCCCTTCTCCCTGCACCACCGGGGGCGAGGAGGTAGAACTTGGAAGGAGGGGTTCGGGGGGGAAGTTGTCTTAAAGATTTATTTTACTTCTCATTCTTATGCTCGTATCCTGTTAGTAATAAATTCAATTAATATCCCCACTTGGAGTCTGTTTTGCCTGTGACAGTTATCAGTAAGGGATCTCTTATGATCCTTATTTCAACTTATGAAGCCCTTTGTTATATTTTCACTCCTCTGCCCAATTACAGGGGGAGTAAGAGAACAGCTTTAGTGTGTACTAGGCATTCAGCCAGGGTCAAAACACTACAATGTTGATTTTTGATCACCTTTTACCACAAATTAAATTTTGTCATTACTATTGGCATTGTTTTCCAAGCACTTGATGATTTGAGTCATAGTGTCATTGTGCTTGAGAGAGATAGGAATTTCATTTATCTACCTTTAAAGAAGTTGAGTCTTTTTCGCTTTAATCTCTGGAGCAACAATTTTCCTGCCCTGAACAAGGCATACATCCTAAACTTACCTGCTGATGTTTCTGAAATATTAGATATTAGAACTTTTTTTTTTTATTATTTGCTTTTTTCTCTCTTTTTCATGGGGCCGAAGGCAAGGAGAGAAGGTGAAAACCAGATCTCTTGAGGGGTAGGTAGGCAAGCTCCCATCCTACTAAACTCAATGGGAGGATTGCTCCTGATGTGAATAGAGCTCTCTCTGATGCATGCAGATCTCCTGTAACTAGGCATTCGTATCCCAGCAAGTCAGTATAAGCTTTGGGCAGAAATACATAATAGGGGGAGAATGCATTCCTAAAACTTTCCTTTCTTTTTTACTCTTTAAAAATTACATTGCTTATAGAAAACATCAGAGAGAATATACGATCTGTTCTATATGTCTCTGTGAATAACTGCTGAGATTCCTGCTAGAAGCACTCACACAAAAAAAAGCAAGAGTACCCTGATAAAAGCCCTTTAATTTCCCTTCCCCCTCATTTTTCCTTAGAGTGTCTTTATGTTCTTTTCATAGAAGTAAACTGGAATTAAATATTGAAAAGAGTTAAAAAATGGGAAACCTCTTTTTTAAGAATCATAAAAATAGAGATTTCAAATCTGTGAGAGATGATTTCAACCATTTAGTTTGATCTCTTGTAAAGTATAGGACGTGGCATTGTCAACCCTGTAAAGGTGCCTGTAACCAGTGCTGGACTAAGGTAGAGATTCCAGAAATATATCTTGACTTTATTTGAAGACATCAGACAATGTAGGACTCAATACTTTGTTTGACAGCTTATTTCATTATTCATAATTTTAGAATTATGGTGCTATGTTGTTAATAATATCAGATCCACCCACTGCTTTGGAAACAGGTTCCGTTTATATACTCTACTATGTGACTCTCTTTCCTCCAAGTCTGGAGACTTAATTTGAAAATGTCTGTGCCATGGATAATCCATTCAGGGCAGGATTTATGAAGATCCTGTGGAGTGCCAGTTTCTGTTAATTAGCGTGGGAGTTGGAAGCCAGAGAAAACCGCAGGATCTGTCTGTCCGGCTGCTGGAGTAGAGAATATCCTTTTCCTCACACTGATACTGAGCTTCTCCATCCCTGAAGACTCTGTCATTACCAAATTACAAAAAGCTGATGCTTTCTCCCTCATAGCCTGAAATCTTGTGAAAATGGTTCCTTTGGCGTATTTACAGCCCAATGAAAGAGCTTTCTTGTGTGACTGCACTGTTGACACTGCAGTGCTGGTGTAGAGAGGGTAAAAGTGAGATTATGGTTGGTCCAGACACAATACAGTTTTGAATGACAGCATCTACCTGATTCCTAGAACCAGTATTTAAAAGCTCCAATGGGGAAAATACATTTTGCAAAGCGGAAAAAAATATTTTATAGGCAGCTGTGCATGGCCTAAGATCCCAAAGGGAACAATTGACTTCTACAAATCAGAGAAGAAATGTATTTTTCAGACTATAGTTTAGAAGAAAATGTGGGGAGAGGAAATAACTTTTTTCACAGCTGAAAATCAATATGCTTTTTAGGTGGCTCTTTGGTGTATAGGGAAAAACAATTATTTTCCTAAAAAAATCAGGAGGCAAAGCAGATATACTAGTAAAGTTTTGTAACAATGGAGTGAGAAGACTTCACCCTGAACTGGTCTATGAGGACTCACCTGGCCACTGCAGAGGTGATGAGGATGCTCGGCAGCAATAGGTCAGGGCAAATTGAAGAGACCTCTTATCTGTCATATATCACATCGGGGGTCTCGAGCGGTGAAGAAAGAGGTGACAAAGTTCCTTGAAGTTTTCCAGGGGTGACTCTCTCTGGGCAGTTTATTAATCTACTTTTGTACACTTTTTCTACCTATCATAGGTGCTTTACATTACATGTTCACACATAATTGGACACTTGACTTGTGACAGGTGTAAATAGGTACCATAGAACATAAACATTTATTTATTGGACAATAACTCAAAACATTCCACCGTTGTGTGCAAGTGAGGACAGCACGTAGACAGCTTTCCTCTGTTCTCCCTTGGGTCAAAAACACGTGGGTGATTTTTGCTGAATCATGGTCTTAAGATCGTACTACAGTTCCTGATGTCTTTTAAGGACCCAGGTTAATCAAACTCATATCCAAACCATCTCCACAAACTAACAGACCAGCTGTTATTTGTCATAGTCATAGTCACAACTCAGCATAGCACAGGAGCTGCTCTGTATGTATTCTGGTTGAGGTAGCCTTAGACACAGAGTGGAAAGGAGGGTTTCTCAGCCTCTTTCACTGCTTTTCTGTGGAGGGAAAGCACGTGAGATGGTAAAGTAAAATCCATTAAGTGTGTGGTGTGGAGGAGGATGCCATCCTCCCAATGGGTAGATTGAAGGTAGTGGTCTGTTTGACTAAAACATAAAAGGTTCTGCAGCATCTCAGGTGCACCCTCTGAGCTCTGTGTTGCCATATCAGTATTACTTCCAGCCTGTTTTTCTAATATGCATGTGAACTCCTTCCCCATAAAACTTGAACTATCCAACAAAATTTTGGGGTGGAAGGTGAGTGATGTGTGACTTCTCACTGTTGTTGCCCTCAAAATGGCAAGAGGTGTGGTTAGCATCTGCTGGTGGTCACCGTTCCTCCATACAGTTACTAGGGTGCTCTTCAGCCAGATATTTTGGTGGTTGTTTCTCAGAGGTTCAGATTCAAGTGTACTCAAAGTGATTTGTGTCTCTGCTGGTAGGAGTCAGCTCTTGCTTCCATCCACAGATAAAACTCTCCTTCCCTGTCCTGGTACTTCCACTAGTTGCTTCACTGTTGCTATTGACAGATGACATGGAACCTGCAGATACAATCTGGGAAGTTACTCCTTGCTGATGGGGTGGTAAAATGCTAACTAGCAATGGAAGCAATTGCTGCCATGGTATGATTTATACTCTATTTTTGATAATTTCTCCTGGTGTCACCTTGGTCTATGAACACAGGGGTGACCCTTTGTCATGGCTAGCCCTTGAGATAGTGCTGAGACTTACTTAATCATCAGTTCCTTTCCTGTCAAGCAGCTGCTGCACTGCAGTCTTAATAAAACTGCTCTGTAGTGATATATGTATGTCCAGGACATAATCAGAGCTCCTACTATGTGTATTGTCATTGCCAAAGATTTCTTCAGTAGAATACCCTTGTGATGGCTGGAATCATGGTCACTGTTCATGACACCTGTCACTGATATTTCAGAGGTTCCTGCTGATGAGACAAAAGTTAGGTCCCAGCCAGTTAATAACAGGGCCACTGCAGCAGCAATGGAGTGGGCACAGGAGAAGAGACAGACCTACAAGAATACAGAAAAAAGAAATTGGACTATTCAGTGGCTGAGAAGGAATTGGATAGCTCAGTGCTTGGCATTAATCAAGATTCTATCAGATACAAACAGCTAAAATAACCTACACTCTCTTTATCTCCATTTACCACTAAATCAGCCTTCACTATTGTTACACCTCTTCATTGTACCCTTTCTGTGTTCTGCAAGGCCTTTCAAGTTTGAGCAGTAAGTCAGTGGTTAGTGGTTATCATCTGATAACCATTCGTCGGTTATCAAACCACATGGTAGTCATACTGGAAAGAAAAGGCAAGTGAGTTGTAGTAATGAGGGACAGAACTGATTGGGAAAGTTGATGAAGGAGGGCAGAAGGTGGAGTGAATACCTCTTCAGTGACACACTATCTGTAAGGTGGTGCTTGGACCCTGCAGGTACTAAGCATGGCATGGATTCCTGCTTTACAGAGTCTGGGATTTCAGGTGAGTTGCCCCTTCCCTAACTACAGTTTATTGCGACCTTCACTTGGGATGTCTTGAAATGCTGTCCCCCACTTTCCACAGACTGTATGTCCTATTGCATATGGGAACATGATTTTGAGTCAGTGTTGCACATGCAGCCTGGGAGATAGCTGGTACTCCTTGCGTGGCCTGGACTGAGTTGCTCCTGTTGCTGCTGCTGTGGCTGCTTGTAAAAGGGAAAATCATCAACCACCCTTTCACACTGTAATTGTCATAACATTCTTGAAAAAGTGCCCAAATACAGCAAAGTAACCTTTATCCTGTTTCTTCCCTGACTATCTGTACTTGCTAGATTTAATGAGATTTAATATTTCTGCCACTACCCTTGCAGAACAGAACAAGAAAGCAGCATAATGCTATCTAAGCGTGATGCAAACAGAACACATTTATTTATATCTGTTCATTAATTAGACTGCTGTAATGCAGCCAGTTTCTCCTCCAGCTTTTGAATAGGAGTAGGTTTTCATTCATCTAATAATGATTTTATGACTTACAGAATGGCACAAAGTAAAATCTCACATGATGAACATGTCTGTCTGTCTTCTTTGGTGGCTTGAGTTTCTGGACAGACAGGAATAGAGAGAGCCCAGTGGAGAAATAAACTTGAATTATTTGGGTCTTGGCTATAAACTCGGGGCTGGGAGCTCATTCAGTCTGGCTTTGTGTGCCGGCATCATTCTTTCTCATGCCCATTGGATAGTGAAATCAAAGCAAAATTTCTGCAACTCAGAGAAAAGAGAATGAATAGAGAATGGAGATCAACAGAAGAGCTGTTATAACACTTCTTTGCATATTTTAAGGTTAAATGGCCTTGGTTTGACCTCTTCTGTATTACAGTTACATTTCAGCCAAGTATTTAATGATTGAATCCAGGAGCTACCAATTTAAACTACCTTTCAAAGCATATTTTCCACAAAGGAAACAAGAGGTGTAAATCTGGTACCCTTCATAGTCTGTTCCAATGGCTAATCACACTCACTGTGCTTTATTTCTCATTTGAATTCATCTGGCTTTAACTCCCATCCACTGATTCCTGTTATGACTTTCTGCTAGATTGGTTTAATTTTACTTCCCATACCCTGTTCCTTTCAGATTTATTGGCCAAATTCTTCTAAAAATAAAATAAAAGCAACAACAGTTGGAGGGAGGGAGGGAGGAAGGAAGGAAGAAAGGAAGGGAGGGAGGGAGTGATGTAGAATTAATTGAACCGTCATGATAGTATTCAGGGCCGTCAAACCTAGGGTTAGTGTCATGGGACAAGATTAACAGTGCCATAGAAAGATTCGTAAGAGTCTGTCATATCTGCTACTTTTCCTTAGAGTGCTCATTTTAGCATAGCTTGTAATGGTTGTCTTCTAAGGCACTCATAAGGTCAAAGTATAAGAAAACAATGATAATAACTATAGGTATTTTTGAGATCAGTTCACTATATCTTTGCCCTCATAAATATTTTTCAAAGCCTTGGAATTTTTTCTAGAAGTCAAGTACTTTTTAAAACATGACTTTATATAGGGAGCAGTAAGAAGAACTCATGAAGTTTCAAACAACTGTCCTACACTAGTCCCACATCATGTTCACTTCCCTACTTCCCTCTTATCTGATAGGTTTCCAAAATTATGTGCTTTCCTTGTTCCCATGGAACACAACTGTTCTGTCAGATCTTGTCTTCAAACCTTTGTATATTTAACCATCTTCTCTTGATCTCTGACCCAAGGGAATTGGTGGAAGGGCACAGATGGAGAAAAACCCGTCACTACCCCTGTTTATAAAACTTTTATTTGTTCAGGTACCGGAAGAGGCTGTAAGATAAGCTGTGTATTTTGCTACTGTCATGTACATAAGCAACCATATGCACTTGAAACAAGAGTCCAATGACAATGGCTCTGTTATCTTTGAAAGCTTTTAATGAGCTCCATATGTCTAGCAATCTGCAGCACAAATTTGAGGCACAAATTAAAATGTGGCTTTTTATCTCAAGGACTCATTGGCTTATTACTATGGACCATGTTCTAACACTGGGAGGTGAATGTCTCTGGATAGTGTGACTGCTTCCTGATCTGAAGTCTGTAGCAAGCCAAGGTTTTCAGGGATAGGTAACAGCTTTTATTAAACCAACTGCTGGAGAAAGTAGAGAAGGTGTCAAAAGCACAGATTTTGCTGCCAAAACTTGAGTATTTTTTCCCCTGCTTGTATTGGTTGACTTAATAAGGCCTTGCTTTCCAAAATTTTCAAGTCCTATACCTTCAGATCATTATGGCTTCAGTAATAAGGATCTCTGTCAAAAGAACTGAGAAGGTCACATTGCCATTCTTATAGTACTGTAAACATCTAATATTGCATAAAAATGGACCAAGTGTAATTACTAGACATGAGCTTAGACCAATGACTGTTCTCTGTGCATTTTTGCAAGACTACATTTGGAACAGAATTTTTGTTTCCTGAGCTCATCTACAATCACAACAAGGTGGAATTCTGTTTTACATATCTTACAGCACTGTCATGAACAGCCACAAGCTGTGCATGATTGCTAGTTTAGTGTAGATTATTTTAGCAATCTACCAATTTCACCAATCTACCTGGAATTTGATACAGCAGTTACTGGCAAAGTCTTCACTACTGGCAGCAGAGGTTCATTATTGCTTCAGCCACCTTCAGTCACAGCATCCCAGTCTCAAGCTTTGAGAATAGTAAAGGGTTCTCACAAGAGAAGGCTTTGATGAATTCAGTGGTGCGTTAAGGACAGGCTGATGCCTCACTCAAAAAATGTTCTGTACCTCTGCAGCTGAGAAGCGATGAAAAAGAAGGATCAAGCTCTCTCGTGAGGTCATGTCCTTGCTACACTGCTCTATTTAAGGTTCTGCATCATCATGGCTTAGCCAAAGGCACGAATGATGAGGAGTTAGCCAAGAATGTCCATCAGTCTGGAATAATTTTTGGTTCCTTCAGGCACAGAAAAGGCCACAGATATTCAAGGAATGGGCTTCCTTGCAGTGGAAGTAGCAGCAGATTTTTTCCAATATTTTTCACAGTAGAGAAACGGGTGAAATCTGGCTATTTTGCTCGGGCATTTAGCTTCAGCCAAAGGCTAAGTGACCTCTCCTGCTTCTTGTTGATAGGGTGAAATAACCCCAATTTGCTTTATAGAAGAAATTGCCTTGAGATTATCTAATGAAGGTATTATTATCATTATTATGAAGTGAATGGGAAAAGTGTTTGGATAATTGGCAGAAGAGAAAATGAGAACAGTGAACAGTTACAACTCTGAGGCCCCTTGGCAACAGATACCTTCTTAAGTGTATCTGAAACAAGCAGCTCCCTTGATCAGCACAGACCTCTCTGCTGGAGAGGCAGCTTCTTCTAGATGCATAATTGTGAATTTAAATGCATGGGAACTGAGAAACAGAAATAACAAGGTTCTTGATTTCCACCCCTCCCAGTAACTAAATATGCATTTACTGCTAATTAGCTTAGAGGTATAGACTGCATTCCCTGACAGAAGTTTGTCTCCTACTATTTGTTAGGCTGAATAACAAAGGAACCACTTTTTCCATTTGAATTAACATGTCCCTGCTTTGTTTTGCTGTGTTGTGTGTGGGGTTTTTTTTGGTGGGGTTTTGTTGTTGTTGTTTTCTTTTTTTAAATAATGCTTTTTTTACTGCTAGAAAAATACGTCCAGATTCCTTCAAGGAGGGATTATCTTTCTGCTGCTCCAATGAAACACAAGAGTAACAGATGAAGCAAATATTTTAGGACAAATGCTTAAAGCAACCTCAGGCCCTGTCTGTGTGACTGTCCCTCCACTCTCAGGAGCTGAGTAATTGCAGCAGGCAGGTGAGAGCCTTTCAGTGCTGCCATGCCCAGGGAGGGTGATGTCCGAAGTGAGATCAACCAGCATCCCAGGATGCTGAGGTTGGATCCCTGTCGTCACTCGTGATGCTTTTTTTCTGTCCTGGGAAGCTCCAGGTGTGAAACTGTGGATGCACATCCAAATGCTTTTTGCTTGACTATATTTTTGTTTTTATTGCTTCATTTATTGTGACCTTTAAACACAAGGCTCAAGTTCCGTGTTTTTTGCCATAATGTATTCCACCTGGACACTGACTCTTGTGCCAGGAGGTTATAGAGCTCCCCATTGTGCTATGTCATGTCAGCCAGTTTGCTGCAGGTCTCTCCAGCACCACTCAAAGACCAACAGAGAACCAGATGCATCCATTTAGATAACTGATTTTTTTCTCTGAGTGTTGTTCTGCCATCATATGTTTATGTTCCCCAAAGTCCTCCCATTAGTTCTCTCACTGGCATAGTTTTCAGGGACTAAAGTTTTCTATAGAAAATAAAAGAAAAAGCAACCTGATCTCAATATTTCTTATAGGAAAATAGATATTTTTATTCTTGGTAGGGGCATGGTTTATAAATCAAGCATGGGGAGTGACCTAGCACACAAACTAATTATATGTTCCTTTCCTCCTCCTTTCATATTCTTGTGGTTTTTTGTATTCAGGGAGCATTTTTTGTCCAATGTTACATGTTATTATACTCCTCGCTGAAGTCTTGGAATGAAGGACAGTAAATTTTGACTCTTCTAATGAGATAGGAAGCATGATGAAATGTGTAGGGACTGAGGCGCTGCGTGGTAGCTGCTGAAATGACTGCTGGGGAAGGCAATTTTCTACTTCATATCCCTTTTCTCCATTCCTACTCATTTATAGAAGTTGTAAGTTCTTAGCATGTTCCTATGAATCTACACAATGCCGTATATAACATCGCTTCAGCTAGAGCCTGTGGAGCCCCTTGTCAAAACATATAATATATACTTACAAACAAATGATGATAAATTCTAATAGCAGTTAGTGTCGCATGAGGATATCACAGAGGCACTGATTGTTCTTTCATTACACTGAGAAACAGAAACATTCAGGCAATCAACACAATGAGTTCAAGGCCTGGCTATCAGCACTAATAATGTCACTTGTTGCCAAACGTAAGTAGAGACCTGTCAGAGGAGAAAAGGGCGAATAGCTACAACCCACCTCTAAAGTGACCCAGCATGACACAGACTAGATCATTTTTCCATGTGAGATTTTTCAGAGTGCTTTTTTTCTTCCTAAGTATAAAACACCGTTAAAATAAACCACAAATGCCACAACCATAGCTCTCATTTGCCTCCTGCAGTCTGATCACAGGAATAAAGTATGAAAGCGTGAAGCACTTCTCTAGTCAAGCTGAAAGAGAAGGAGCTGACAAGCCAGGAAAATGTTCTCCTGTAACCTTGAACTTGTATTCACTTCCCTTTGAAAACAAGATGTCTCAAGGCAGACAGGGGTGGAGGTGAAGTACTTCACAACATCAATACCATGTTATAAATACCTCAGAACTGTGGTAGCCTGAAGGTTTTGTGGGCTCCATGGAATTTAAAATCAACCTACCGTAGAGGGTTTTTTAACACTGAAAAAAACCCCAAAACCAAGTTCAGCTTGTTGCAATTAAAAGTCGGTGGAAAAAGTGGGCTGAACGAAGGAATGACTCCTGTTCAGTGATTCAGTACTTCAGCTGACGGAGAACTGAGCCAATAATCCAGGTGATACTCTGGAGAAAGATGGTAGGGCTGAGGAGCTATACTCAATTCTTGGCACAGCCACAAACTGTATAATACCGTACAAGTTGTTAAGCCTGATTTGTTCCTCGGTGTATCTTTTCCGAAATGGACACACTCCATCTGTACTTTACAACATAGTTGTGAGGATAAAAATCTTTAAACTCTGCTACAAATGATTTCAACAAACAAGAGGACTTCTCACTCATTCATGACACTCAGGCATCCTATCAGTTATCGGATAGAGGGAAAGGAGATATGATCCCCAAACTCGGTCTCTCCATCCTTCACATGCTCAGCACATTATAAAGTGACTGGAAAACCAGGATAATTATGGAAATCTTGTGAAGAGTCCGTGTTAAGGTGAATATACTTTCTGTGAGAGATTGAATCTCTTGTTATTTTTTCCTTCAGCTTTTCTTTGGAACATCCGGAGGGAAAGAGGGTTAAAATAAATATAAATAAATACATAATTCCTCAACTTTGCTGTTAGGAAAAAGAACAGAGAGAGAGAGAGAAATAGAATTCATGAGAGCTCAGAAAGCATAACATGGATGAGAGCCATACAAAGGTAGGGAGGTAGCAAAAAAATCTGAAAAATGTTCCTCTCTCTGGTGCTGTAAGGAACAGATGATCTCCAGCAGCCTTGCTGCTTGGCTTCACTGCTGCTGGTGTACACAGAGCCATACCTCCAGTAGGGTTAGTAATTGAAGTCCAAGAGAAGAATGAAGGAAAGATGGAGCCTAACAGAAAGGATCAGGAAAAAATAGTGAAGTAAAATTTTTTTTTGTGCCACACTGCACTGTGGTTCATTACTGGTTTTTTTCCCAAGCAAGAGCAATGACGATTACAAGGCTTATTGGGGAAGACTGAAAAAAGACACAATAAAAGTTTTGGAGACAAGTTGTGTGTGGGAATGCCATGATAAATCTTATACACAGCATTGGAAAACAGATAAATGAGATGAAAAAAAATTAAAAAGTTTTTGCGCATGTCATTTAGTCACATGTCTGTTGGAAGAACAAAACAGAAACACTGAAGATGGAAGGATCATAGTTTAAAAGAAAGGAAATAGTACTCAGCAGGTACTTACCTTTTTCCAGAATTACTTTTAGACAGCAAAATTAGGTGAATTGACCTATGGGACAAGACAGCAAAGTACAATACTCAAATCTCCTAAGCCCCAAATCCACATCCAGCCATTGTAAAATAATGTCCTCCTGCTATTGTCATCATAGCCTCAAACAATGTTAATAAATGTGGTATCTGATGGTATAACTTTAGAAGAAGTACTTTCCAGACAGAGGTCACCACAGGCATTTTCACAATGTACTAGTGAAATGTAGTGAACAAGTTCTCTTGCCTGCTGAGGCTTTAAAGAATCCAGGAACGGATACCACAGTATTATCAGTGTCTGGTCACCTAATTGGCATTCTCAAAGTATCTAAAACTGATATAAAAGTGAAAGTTGGAATTTAGGAAATTCATACACAGTTTTATTTACAGGGGAAAAATGAGGGTATGAATAAAAGCCAGTACAGTGCCTTTTGTCTACATTTAGCTTCTTTAACAAAGGCCCCTGAAAAATCTCTGCTTGTTCCTATGACAGTGCTGCACAGAAGGCATGTGATGGGGAGATTGAGACAGGTGTCTAACACAGAGCTGCTGCAGATGAAGAGTGGTTAATAAGCAGGGTGCTAACACACGTCATTCAGATCCATGTAATCAGACCAGACACATTATCGAAACCAGGATGAAGCTAAAGGCTTCACTTTTCTAGACATCAAAAAACCCCCATGTGTGAATGAGAATGTATGCACAAAATCAAAATACGTGCACCCCCCTGTTGACATGAAAGGGACTAATTAATTATCCAACTTGTCACATCCCCAGCTAGTCTGCTTTCTGTCTCACAGGCACATTCTCACTCCATCACAGGTTGTTTTTTTCTAGGGATATAAAGCAAACTTTAAATTAAACACCTATAATGCTATGACTGATATTAGTGATCACATAATTCTAAACACAATGAGAGAAAGGACGAAGGAAATATATATTCAGAGGAAAAAAAACTAGAACAGAAATCCAAACCTATAGAAGGAAAAGTCAGGGAGATGTATAAAATCTCACAGAAATGGTAACGGGAAACAAAAAAGCAACATGCATATGCGCAACACACACACACACAAATCTCTTCTTTATTAGTTATTAGTCCTCTACAAATGCATCTAATATTTCTAGTAAACAGTTACTTACTATCAATTCTTTTTCTCTAAACTTCTAGACTGTTGTTTCTGATACAAGCAGAGCATCAGGCAGTTGTCCTGTCTGGTTATTCATGTTTAACCATAGGGTGAAGATCAGTGACTTCTAAAAAATAATTAAGTAACCCTTTCCATTTATTTTAGCTATGGAATTTTATTCTGACGTAGCTTTGTTTTTCTTATCTCATCAGATTTCTGCATTAATATCCTCATCCTGTCTTTATTTCGTATCTTGCTCACTATTTGCTATACTTTGTTGGACTCATGAACAGCATTGGCACTGATCTACAGTAGAGTCCAAAAGCTTATATTTCCCATTGACTAAAGTGCATGGATTTACTACCTTGAGATCAAATGAAACCAAGATGGAAACCAACCCAGGATTTGCTTTGCAAAACCCCAAACTTCCAACTTCATCCTTTAATTTGCACTCACTTCAGAACAAAGAGGATTTCAGTTTCTGTCATAGGAGAAATACGGATATTCGGATGGATATATGGAAATATATGGATAATATACATGCTAAAATTAATAAATTCTGTACAATTTCTTTAAATGGAGAAACAGAAATTTCAGTACAGAATCCAAGGAAATTCAACTGAAAATTTCAAAATGCAAATAAAAGTATAAATATACACTCTCCTCTGATTTTAAAGTAAATTAGCTCATTTTTAAAGTAATAACAATAACAAAAAAGAACATGGAAAACTGAGACATAGTAATGTAAAAAAAAAACGAGAGAGAAAAATAAAATATTTTCAAATAATAAAAATTAACTATTTTTAAATGAATTCTTATGTTCCATAGGCCTTAAAAAGCAACAATGAACGTTCAGTCTAATAGGCTTCAAAACACTGAACCATTAATTTGGCTTCATAATTCCTGCCTCAAGCCAAAAACCTGAAGATAACCTAAACTATGTGTGACAGAAAAATATTGATTTTTTTAAGGTTTCCAGAGACAGGAGGTCTACAATAGCATGTGATTCGACTGTTATTTACCGGAGTCATTAAAAATGAGCACCACTTTGAATTTCCTATTCTCCATCTTCCAGTCCCTGATTCTGTTTATACCTGCTGTTGAGAACAAACCTCTCAGGTAGATTTGGAAGTTGTCTTCTCTTGTAAACATTTTCCTCATTTTGATATACATGCCCATGTCTGAAAATATCCTTTTTATCATCAAGAACAGATGAAATATGATATAGCTTGAAGGCAAAACCAGATATCTTGGAGACAATATTTCATAGTGTCTCCAGCTGAAGACAAGAACACAGTTTAAAAAAAAAGTCAAGAAAATGAAGGTAAAAAGTTAGCCAAGAGTGAAAGAAATTGGAAAGAAACTTGTGACCATATCAAAAAAAGAAAAACCCCCTCCATCACGTGCACCCCTACTCATTCCAGGGTGCCTTGGTTGTCCCTTGCTGTCTGGCTGCTGTTTCCCTGCAGCATTCCAGACGATGCATGGACTAGACTGAGCAGAGTAGTGATGCCATGAGACAGCTTCTGACAGCCCCAAAACAGTCTCAAACTGCTGCCTCTCTTGCTCCAAGATTACTCTCTACTGTTAAAAAACATTTATGCTGTCTAAATGTGCTCTTTTAGGGTGACTTCTATGTTTCAAAGGTAACTTTGAAATTCCCCACTGAATGTCCAGCCAATGCTTATTTATTTACTATGATGGGTTTTGGCAAGCACACTCCAGAGACAGGGATTGTTGCTCAGGCCATCTGCCAAGATATTTGGTTGCAGGGGGTGAACGGGTACCTGCGTGTGGCCAGGTGTCAACTGCAGCCTGGCTCAGCATAGGTGGTCCATGGGCCTTTAGCCATGTTAAAATACAGTTACAGTAGACATGAGACCATCTGTATAGAGAATACTAATGTGTAGTCAAAGGGTATTAGTGGAGTATAGTTAGGACAGGGTTTAGCCTCTCTAATATCAGATGCCAAAAAAATTGGTTGATTTGGTCTAGGCAGGACACATTTTATAGTTAAGGGAAAGGAATCAACATTACTGGAAGCTGATTAATCTCAATTCTCTCAGAGAGTAATTTAAGGATGGGAAATATTTCTTTTTGTTTACTCTGATAGATACCTACAATGACTTGCTTTGATTTTCTCCAAAGCTGTTAAATGTCTCACTTACAGAAAAGTACTACAAACTTGTGAGCACAGGTATTTACAACTGTCTCCTCTTTGGTTCTTTTTTCATCACCTGTTTTGTTAACATTCCTTTTTCAGGAATTCTCAGGTTTTCTAGATCTACTGAAAGAAATACTGTCAAAACCAGCCAAATAAGGATTAGTAGGTTTAATCATGAAGTACAAATATCCTTGGAGAGAACATCTATAAAGGGAAAGAGTAAAGATGCGACATAGTACGTAAATATTAATCATAAGGTGCTTGAACTGAAAAAGGAAGTAAAGTTTTTGCTGGGAATAGCAGGGACTGTCTCAGATGAGACCACAGATGAGAACTAGGAATAGAGGGCATAGTGCTGCCCTGTTACCAGTAATAGATTTGCAGGATATGACGACATTTTCTAATTTGTCTAGGAAATGTTGAATCTCTTTTGAAAAGGTGATTCTTTAAGTGTATATAACACCTAAGCATCTGTGTTGCTTTCTATTGGATATTTTGCATACAATCAAGGTTTGGAACTAGTTTTAAGTATGTTTTGTATGCTATATACAGTTTGTTTTGGAACACCCAAGAAAGAAAATATAGATCCTTCAGCATACACTGATACACACAGAGAGCCACGCATGAACAGAAAAACAAAGAGAGACCTGTTATAAGGCAGAGGGCCCATGCTTTTGAAACAATCATCAGCCTGGCTTTACGTTTACATCATAGCAAGAGAACAAAAGACAGGGGGATTGTAACAGTACACTAATCTGATCTTATTCTGGCTCTTTCTCTGCAAAAAAGAGACTATTTCATAACATCTGAGAGGCACGTTCTTTTACATCTATCTAAGCACTCTTTATCCCAAGCCATGTGGTTCAATTCTGGCTTGAGATGAGAAGTCAGCCAAACAGGGGACAGTAGCAAATAAGGGATTTACACCTGGGAGAAGAGCCTGTCTCAGCTGTAATTGTAAGACACGCACACAGAGTTTTCTATGGCTTAGGTACTGACCGCACAGTCATCAAATATTGCCTGTACTGTTTATTTGTTTTCCCTGCTTCTGGATTATGAAAATGTTCTTTACAACTCATCTGAAACGTAATCCTTGCTTTCCTGTTTATTCAGAGTGAAAAGCCTCAAACCAAACCATAGCAAAACACAACACCCTGCTCTCACTGGTTGTATGAGACACATTTAGACATTTGGAAAAATGTCTAATCCTACTGTATAGCAAAGCACTGCAAACCAGCAGACCAAAATGGAGCCCACTCTGTACAGACAGAGAAACTTCCAGGCTTTTCTCTTGGAGGACGGATTGAAAGTATCCTACTGCTCCATATACCTCCTCCAGAGGAGATGGGCTATCCAAACAGAGATATCTCTCCTGGAACAGCTGAAGGATAAACATCTAACTTGATTAATGTCTTCTGTTTCTCACATGCCTGTAGCTGTCCCAGCCCTCAAGAAGTGCAGAACCTTCTTTTGAATCATTGGTTATTTACTGCCTTGGACACCACCTTGTTGGAGGACACGTACCCTTTCCTAAATCAATAAATGCAAATCCCAACAATCTACTGTGTATGGTAGTCTGCAATTCTAGCTTAGCTTGACTTCATTTGCAGACTGACATTGCTCTTTTGCAATAGGTGGACATCCAGGACCACAGGAACTGACATCTGAGTGTCAAATGCTCTTTCGGACAGAATAACTTTCTCTATAGACTGAGATCTTTGAATTAACCATTCCTAGTTTTCTTTCAGCAGTATATATGTGACAGGTTGACCCTGACTGGGTGCCAAGTATGCGGACAGTCTCTCGCCCCTTATTAGTAAGATGACAAACTCGTGGGTGTTAAGATCAGGCAGTTTAATACAAGGAAAGAAAAGATTTGCGCGTGCAAGAAGCAAAGAGAAGGCAAATCTAATCTCTGCTTCCCATTCAACGAAGGTCAGGTCGCGTCCTGAGAAGCAGGGCCCTACGCGTTGGTTGTCCCTTCAGCAGGCAGCCATCGGAGAACAACCCCGTGCCCCCACCCCTGCTGTTCTTTTATATCTGAGCTGACGTCATATGGTCTGGAATATCCCTTTGGTCAGTCTGGGTCACCTGACCTGCTCGTGTCCCCTCTGCCTCTCCCTCACAGCAGTCAGAACAGCGGAGTGTTATCTCCTAGCACTGCTAAGGCTGCTGAGGCTTGGATAGAGCCAGTACAATGTACCACATGGAATGGTAGTGGCATCCTCAGTAACATGAGTGACTAGGGAGTAAGGTTAATTTTTCTCCCTTCTAGTTACTAGGCAAGCTGCATATGGGCAAAACCCATGTATTTTGCTAAGCAATCATTATTCAGAAAGAAGGGAGTTTTTGTGTAGAAAGAGGACTGAAAGAGCCAAAAGCCCACTAGGTGTGTCTTACATGTTCTTCAGGTAGGGTTTTATAACAGACTGACTAGCAGCTTCAAGTAGAAAGGGATTATAAACACTTGGTTTAATTCTTATAATGAAGGCTGAGAATTTTTTGCCACCTCTAGAAAAGCATCATAAAGGATGAATTTGTTTCTTCTTAAACTGCCTAATGAGATGAATGATTATCACACAACAATAATTTCTTCTAATTACAGGAAGTCTAGAATAAATTAAAGCAGAGAAATATCCATTCTTCTCTCTCTCTCTCTTTTTTTTTTTTTTCCAGCAGCATTTTCAGTGTTCATCAACGTTGCCCCTAAAGCAGAAACAGAGTCATGCATGATCAATTTGTCTTACAAGTCTTCCAAAATAGTTCCCTGTCTCCATTTAGCACTGTCAAGGTTTGTTCTTATCTGCCATTTCAGACAAGATTTAGAGCTTCCACACTTTGATTCTTTGGATGAAGGAGGATTAAAGTTTTCATTGCTTGTTTGTAATGAGGCAAGTTGTAACTCTAATTATGCAACCAATTTGCTACAGTTAACTCTTCAAAAAACCCAGCCATGGTCCGGCTAGAAGTTCATTTTGTGTTGGTGATGTCTGTAGTCAGTGCACAGACTGAAAGGCAATAAGATCTGAGTGCCTAAAATTGACATGGTTTTGAAAAATCCAATGATAATCATTGAATGGCTGGAAAAATAGATGCAGATGACAGTGACCGCTTAAGGCCAATGTAAGAAAATCCAAATCTCAGTGCATTTTCTTTCACATTAATCCTGCTCCGAGATCAGAAGAATTTAATGAAAAGACCCAAGCTAGCTAAAGTCTAGCCTCCAAGTAATTCATTAATCATTTTTAAGGGAAAAGAGACCTTTATGATCACCTATATTACACAGGTGTCAGACATACACACTTCACTTTTTATTAGAACCAATCACTTCAACCAAATTCATAACTTCTAAAAAGATTACTTGTCTTCTTCAAAGGACTCCTAAGTATGGAAAGTTCATTGGTAAATTGCCCCAGTTTTTAATTGTATTATTACTAAAATGAGCAACTTACTTTTCATTGATTGTTGCTTACTTCAGCCTCCAGGCTTGGGATTTTCTTCTGGTTTTAATGATACAGCATTAAAAGGCCACGTTTCTGGTATCTTAGTATTTTTACATTAAGATACAATTGCTTCTCTACACTGTCTGTCACTAACTAAATGTAGGTTGCATTTTTTTTTAGATTCTCATTAGAAGAGTATTTTTTTCAGATCCTGGGAGAGAATTTTGGACAGAAGAGAGTAGTTGGCAGGTCTTGGTACTTCTTTGATCAATATTGTAGTCAGTTTGTTATCTACATATAGCTGTCATGACCTTTTTGGAAATCACTGTTCTTTCAAGGTGTGGTCCCACAGGTCATATGTGCAGCCCTCCCTCTTGAATCCCAAATGGTTTATATCAGTAATATATATACTGTAATACAGTACAGGTTCTTTGGCCACAGCAGACTTGTAACATTATTGACTCAGCACCCATGGCTGAATACAACTGTTAGTCAATGCACAATTCTTTATAGCATCAACAAAACTTGCAATGATATCTTCTTTCCATTCATTGACAAAAACTATCTTTGAACAATGTGTTACAAATGCTGTAAAAAAATTGTGCTATTTGACTTGGTGTACCAGGCATATACATGTTTTCCTGTACCTGTGAGTACTTTCTAAATATACATTACTTTGCTGTTGCTATTTCAGTTTTGATGTGCAGAATCAAGTGCTTTGTTAAAGTTCTGTGCAATGTGTAATGGGCTTATTGTCTTCTAGAAAAAAAAGATAACAGCAAAGTTAGGTTTGCTGCCAGTTAAGAGATATTCTTTAAATCAAGTGGTTGGATGGTGGCAAATATTCCAATGCAGCAAGTGAAAGGCTTTTAGAGCATACTTGGGGCACCCTTGAGAGTACAGAAAAGGAATAAAAGATTTCGGAGACCAGTGCAATTGCTTACATTTCTTCTGCTTGTTGACAGCAACTGCAAACATAACATTCACTCTTGCATTTTTACAGAGTGTTTCAGGAATTTTTTACTGAGACAGCCAAATTAATTGCATAAATATATTTTGGTCCAAAATAAAACCCACAGTTACACATTGGTGTTATTTCTTATTTTCTCAGTGAGGCTGCACAGACAATACAAAATAGATAGAAAGAGTTTAGTCATTTGAATTGAGAGAGTTGTGACTCATATTTTGAGATCCAGAGTCTCTTCATTCTTGCCTTAGACATGCTGTGGGGCACAACAATAGGTATGGATGAGACATTTATTCCCTAAAAAAACAAGAAGCATGAGAGATTTGGAGTAGTTTATCATGGAAGAGTCAGGCAACATTGCCTGTGGGTTTGTAAACTGAATGACTATTTTCTGGAAATAAGTACATGGAAAAAAAAAAGAAATGTTTCCATGTTAGACTGGAAATGTGCTTATTAATATCCACAAAGCTTCATTCATTTAAGAACACTTGCAGGGAATCAGAAAAACCAAGCCAAAAAGATAGGACCCCAATGTGTCCTTTGAACAAAATATAGGCACTGACATTTAGGAAAGTGAGTCAAGGGATCCTTCACTGCAGGTCTTGGAGTGCTGGAAGTTCCTTCCTCAGATTTTTGGGATTAAGGAAAGAAGGCATTCATACGCTAATTTTTCCTATGCTCATTGGACTACGTGGAATTCAGCAGAGATTGCAGAGGTGATGTTACAATGTGCCTTGTTATAATAGACTAATTTATCATGAGGTCTTCAGGGAAGTGGGAATCTTGAGAATCAAACACTTAGTTCTGGATTATTTCTAACATTTACTGAGGAAGTGTTTAAATACCCTTAAGACAAACAAACTAGCCTTTTTGTCAGCCCGGCTTTATAATCTTCTGATTTTAATTTCTTGCTGGCAATGTGTTCTTTCTCCTACTAGATAGGCAGAGTTGCTCTCCCTCAGTATTTGGCACAATGACACTACTCTCCTTTGAGATCCAGACTCAATGAGACTTCGGAAATGGTGGGTTCAGAATGTCCCCAACATCCAGCCTTCCCGTTCCTGCTCAGGTGTTTCTTACTCATGACAAGCAAAAGGGGTGTCCTTGTGAATTTTGTCTTCCTTTGAGAAAACGGTAGGCTTGAGCTGTATTTCACAAGGTGCCTTGTGGTAGCCTTCACAACTATGTTCAACATGGAGAAAAAATATCAGACATCCTTTTGCTTGACAGTTCCTAGAGTTCCCAGCTCTGAGGTGCTGTTTGCTGCAGGTCTGGGTCTGAGACCAAAGCTCTCCATCATACACAGTACTTCAGCACAGTCAGCTTCACTACAAGATATGAAAGTTTAACTTTCTGGATTCAGACCATGCCTCTTCAATGTCCAGAAAACAAACTGTGGTGAAATAGCTGAATCTATGGACATCACTGACAGCTGCAAAAAGTTAGTCTGAAAGCAGGAACACAAGGCATATAGGAAAATTGTCCCACATTCAGTGCTGGTATTTGTGAGAGCAGCTTCTCAGTACGGTCATACTTGTTTATACCAGCAGTGTATTCATCCTGCCCTGCGCACTGAATACGACAACAGGCATTAGCATTTAGAATAGACTGAAGACCTTTTCAGCTCTCCACGGATGACTCTGTTGATTCTGGAACTGCTGTAAAGTCTATTGCTATGTCATGTTCCCAGATACTGTATTTTATTTACTAGTAGTGAACGGTTGTCTATGTCTGTTCAAGTTACAAAAATAAGTGGAATCTTTTCTGGCATGTTTTCAGGATACAGTCTCTGACTGATGTAAAGTGCTGAATCACAAAGAGCATATGAAATGGTGAATGTGAAATCTGAATTCTCACTATCGCTTTAAAAGGAATATTTTTTTCCCCGTAGAAACCCTGCCGTGCAAAACAGTGGATAACTAGTAAAATCCACTTTACAATGTGCATAATAAAACACTCATCACTTGTGGCACTGGCAGGCTGCAATGGTGAGCAAGCAGTATGGCAAGGCAACGCTTTCAGAGTCATTGGCAGAAAACAGGAAATAATTATGTTTATTTATTTGTCATCAATTCTCTCCTTTATGGATGCTGGTCACTGGGAGGATATTCACTTGCTGCCTGTCATGAGCCTGTTATGTTTCACCGAAAACTTTTTCAGATGCCATTACAGTCTGTGTTTTGTTGGCTGGTAATATTACCCTTGAGCAGAGTTTCTGTATTATTTGTCCCACTGCTGAAGTGAATTATTTGCTGTGGACTTACTCCTCAAGACCAATAGCATACTAGTTGTGAATGCACCAGCCCTGGAAATGTTCAAGGTCAAGTTGGATGAGACTTTTAAGTAACCTGATCTAGTGAAAGATATCCATGCCGATGGCAGAGGGAGTGGATGAGATGATATTTAAAAGGTCCCTTCCAACCATTGTATGATTCTATGATTCTTTGATATATCGACAAGACAACATTAAGAGAGCAATCATGAGTCTGCTGTCTCATGACTGGTCCATCTTGCTACTTATAGTCTGCAAAACCAGCTATAATTAAGATCAAATAATTAATGCTGTATTGTGAAATAATGGACCTCAGTTTCTGCTGGTTGGATGTCATTTTAACAGGATGCACTTAACCCACTCTTACTGTGAGTGAAGAACAAATGTAGTTTTGGCCTGATGTGTGGACCTATATTTGCTCCTGTGTCAGTGAATTGGATGGGACACCTCCTTCATGAGAAAGCTCCACACTTCATGCTGCTTAAAGTTTTTGTGAAATTTTGTGATACGTATGATTAGTGAGTCTGATCAAGCTTTGAACAGCATTGAGCTGAAAATGTAGATCTATCTATCAAAAGACCAAGCAGAACTTAGGCACAATTTTGGAAAGTGGAAGCCGGACAAGGCTAAATATCCCTCCTGAAAATGTATCTCATTTGCAATAGTTTCTCTCTGATTAATTTCAAGAATTACAGTGGATTTGGAAAGTGATGGCTGTTATCAGTCCACAAACACATCTAAAACCTAGAAATGTTGACAGTGGATACATTTCTTTCAACTATTGCCTTTTGGCAGCAGATCAGATTATCTATGTGAGCCACCCAAATCACACGCTTTCCCAGGTGGGCATTAGTAGAACCATCTGGCAATTAGAAGTCTCTGGGGCAGTCAATCCAACTTTGAGCTGGATTAACTTGGAGGTTCCAAATACTATCATTGCTTTTTGATAATCAGAGAGGTTTTTTGCCCTTGTGAATAAGACAACCATTTTACTGCGGACAGAAAGGATTATTCAGTTATTTATCTTCAGCCCTGTTCATCTTTCCATGAGGTCAGTCTAAATCATCTCTCTTAGAGCACAAATACAGAGCAAGTGTATATGCATGGCTCAAATCCAACCAATTTTGGGGATGAGTAAATTGGCTGAGCATGCAGAGAAGATCTGTAACAATCTTGGAGCTTTATGTGGTGTGGCAGACTGTGGGTAATTTTGGACAGAGAGTACCCAGTGCTGTTATTTCACAGAAACAGTTTAGCTTTTGCTGTATTTCAGCAGTGACAAAAGCTCCCACAGCTTCACCATAGGCCCTCTTGATAACAACTGACAAAATCTGTATCTTCCAAATACGTTATATCATTAGATGAAGTGGACAAAAACAAAACAAGTATGTTTATGACTTAGCCTGAGGAGATAATTAACTTCTGAGTGCTGAGATCCTTGATTGCATTCCTAGCATGATCTTAATTGGAAGTCTGAACTTGTAAGTGGAGGATATCAGAAATGGTTTGCTGAGAAATTATTTGTTCATAAATTTGAAAGGTAATCCAGACAAATACCTTGTATTTGCCTTTGGTGTAATTGTTGTGGTTGATGATGATGATAAAAATAATCTATTACAGCAGCAACAAAAGAACAAGACTATTCAAAGAGAACATATATTGAAATGTATTAAGCCACTTCAGGGAATTTCAAAAGAAAGAAATTTTTAAAAAAGGGATGAATATGAGCCAAATGATATAACTTTGAAATCTGTATTACTGCTCCAGAGTGTGGTACAGTAATTTGCTGAAACTTTTGACCTCTTGTGTGTTCTCAGCAAGAATTTTCATGATCTAAGTTTTTTGACAGGAACTGTTACGTTGTACATACACTACAGTAGGTTGCCACTATAAGATGAAAATGCAATTCTATTCTGCTGATTTATCCTGCTGTTAGATGTTGGAGGCCCTGGACAGAGTAGTTAGCTTAAAAAACTCAAATGCTGGCTTTATGGCTGGGCGATTACTTTTTTGATATTTTAAAGCCAGCTATAGGTCTTTCTCTTGACCTGTTGGACTAGCTGAATCCTATTAGGCACTGGCATTGGCAGCCAGGTCCACATGGCATAGTGTATGTCCATACAGGGAACACTAAAGTTACAACCTAGTAAGGATACCAGTAGCAAAGCTGCTGCAGTGTGGTGCTCCAGTCACAGAAGGACTAATTAGCCTTCCTGAGACACAGACATGTAATGGCCTGGAATGACCCAGCACTGCTTCCTATCCATGCACTAGACTGTACATTGTGCTTTGGGGATCTATCCTCAGAAAGCTGAAATATGTATTAAATGGTAGACTGAGGAGGAGAAACAAGACATCTTCTAGATAACTCAAATAGCAAGAAAAGCTACAGAAAAAAAAAGTAAAATTGGAAACTTTTGTTATGCTGTTTTTATGAGGTCAGTGAAAATCTCTGTTCTTTACCTATTCCGGTTATAGGCACTTGGCTACCAGCTATGAGTGTCCCAGATCTCTGTGATCAGAGAAGGCCACGAGTGCATCCTTTACTCTGTATAAGGGTGAATCTTTACAGTATCAGAGATCATGTTCATCACACCTAAGTTAGTAGTTCGGAGATTGGATATGGAGGAAGACAGTCCTGGGTGCTCCCCAAAGTCATTGTTGAGAAATGGATTGATGGTGATTCAACATGTCTAATTTAAATTTGACAGGGAAAACCTTATTGTGGCCTTTCTATACATAAAGGAGGCCTATAAGAAAGATAAGGACAGACTTTTTAGTAGGGTCTGTAGCAATAGGAAAAGGGGTAATGGTTTTAAGCTAAAAGAATGTAGATTCAGTGTAGATATAAGGAAGTTTTTACAATAAGAGTGGTGAAACACTGGCATAGATTGCCCAGAGATGTGGTGGGGGCCCCATCCCTGGCAACATTCAAGATAAGGTTTGATGAGGCTTTGGGCAACCTGGTCTAGTTGAAGATGTCCCTGCACATTGCATGGGGGTTAGACCAGATGATCTTTAAGGTCTCTTCAACCCATACCATTCTATGTTTCTAAATGAGATGTAGAATATAAATAGATAGTGAAAGGGGTTGTTGAATATATGCAAAGACCTCTTGACCAGCCTAGACTGAAAAACTGACTTTGAGATTTTGAAATTTTTGGTGAGTTAGGCTAGCATAATGTGACAAAGTTAGTTAATAATTCCTTGTGATCCCTGAGTAAGAATGGCAGCAGAAATATGGGTATCACATTACCTGCACCCAGGTACCTCAGTCATTAAATCCAACATGTGACACAGCAGTCTGCTGTAAGACTGTCTGCTCCCATTATCCTGAAGAAATCATAGAATCGCAGAATATGCTGAGTTGGAAGGAATCCACAAGAATCATTGAGTTCCACTCCTGGCTCTACACAGGACCATCCCAAGAGTCATACTATATGCCTGAGAGTATCATCCAAATGCTTCTTGAACTCCATAAGGCTTGGTGTTGTGACCACCTGTTTCAGTCCTCAACCACCCTCTGGGTGAAGACCCTTTTTCTAACATCCAGCCTAAACCTTCCCTGACACAACTTCAGGCCATTTCCACCA
Organism: Calyptomena viridis; assembly: GCA_013390005.1. Lineage (NCBI taxonomy): Eukaryota > Metazoa > Chordata > Aves > Passeriformes > Eurylaimidae > Calyptomena > Calyptomena viridis. The sequence goes on along the minus strand of WEIV01019405.1, from coordinate 33,878 downwards.
GTGCTATCACAGGTCACCACAGAGAAGACATCAGTGTCTGCTCCTTCTCGAGGAAGTTGTAGACCAAAATGAGGTCTCCCCTCAATCTCCTCTTCTCTAGGGTGAACAGAACTGAAAGGTAACATTGAGCTTTCAGATGAAACAAATTAGCACCAGTGATAGACTGGAAGGATGGAAGCTATTGGAGAAAAACATAAACTGTGGAGCTCTCAAGGGAAGAAAGATGCTGTGAGGGTTAGCACAACATTGTATTGTTTTAAAGAAATCTTTAAACTGAATAATTTGTGCATCTCTCTGAATTATTCTTATTGTCACAAGGATGTGTTACAAGGGAGGGTCCCTACACTGATAAATGAGATGGGACATGGTAGTAGACTTAACTGACTTGGATTAGCCTAAGAACACTTAATGAACTGTAATATCAATAAACAGAAAAGATTGTCTGTGGTTTGTGACGTGATCAGCTCAGCAAGTCAGAATGATTGGTATCCAGAAAACGAAATTACAGAGACTTGGACATATGCAGAATAGTATAGTGGGATAAAACAGCTAACTTTCAGATAAGAGTTGAAGAAATAATTTTACAGGGAAAAAATGCCACACAAATAAAGTTAAATGACAGATACAGAAAGTATCCTCTGCCCAGCAAACATGGGAGATGCATAGAATAGTAGATGTTTTCAAATGTTACAGAACTCTGCATTCAGGGGTAAGAAACATCCTTTGAGAAAAGTCTCTAATGAATATACAAGTTTAACCTTCACTTACTGCTGCTGCTGCCGCCATCGAGGCTGATGGGTTGAGGGAAATGTTGCTGGCTGGAAAACACCTTAGGGAAAGCAAGGAGGTGAAAAGGCATGGTTTCTATATTTATTTACTTTTCCTATTTATTTCTCCATATCATCTCTCTCTGTTTCATTCAAGGCCACAGTCTAGACTTCAAAATTAAACAGCTTTGTTTCCAATGATGATATTGAGGTTTATTAAATTCATGTTTTGCTGCAGTGGATAGTATTTATACAATTTTTCTGCAGGAAGTTAAAAATAGCTTTCAGCTTCTTAGGGTTGCAGTGGCTGCTTTTGCCTATGCAGTTAGCTTGGCTTGTTGTATTTTTTAAACACAAAAAGTAGAAAAATAAATAGAAAAGGGAAAGTTGGGCCTCTCTCTCTCCTGTACGTTTTTGTAATTGAACATGAAATAAAAGCAAGTCAAATTGGCAGATAGCATTGTGTTCTGGGTGGTGTGAAGGGCCAGCAACTGTGTTTTGTCTGCTCACAACTTGTTCTTTAATAGTCTTTTTTATTTTTTACTCATAACAACAAAAGTGAACTATTAAAAAATCTAATGTTGAGATGAATTGAACTAAACAAAAACATGCCGAAGGCGACAGGCAGGGTTTAACACTCTGTAACTTTTATCTCTCGGGTGTTTCTTTTTGATGGTTGACATGGCAAAAGAATTCTCACAATGCTTCTGAATCCTGATCACTTTGCTAATAACATTGTGCATAATTTCTACTCTTGAATCCCTCTAGATACAATTCCTTGCTTACCCAGTTGATATTCACATGACACTGTTCAGCAAAGATTTAATGAAGAAAATGAGGAAATTCCTATGAAATCATCATATGATTTGGGTGCATTATTATTATTTGATCATCAGTGATACCAAGAGAAACCAATCAAGGATCAGTGCTTTGACCTAAGATGTGGCAGATAGATCGTTGGTGGGATATAGTACCATGTAAATTAATGGAATGGGATGGTTTAAACCAATCAAGATTCTATACTTACAACAAGCCCCAAGCAGTGGTGTGAGGTGCAGACAAGTAAATGAAAAATTGAGCATGTTTCTATAAACATTCCTATAGACTTTGCTGTTTGGCTCCCTACCTACTATCAGTCCAACAGATTTCAGGGACTTACAGAAAAGTAATGAAGTCGAGGCTAAAGAGGTTTCAGATTTGCTAGTAATATTCTTAAAGGTTTTGTCAGTTTTCTCTCTGTGGGGGAAAAGGTCTTTTGTGAAGGCACTCAGCTGAGGCTCAAAAGATTTGCACTTCATTCCTAGTTCATCATGGACTGCCTCTTTGATCTTGGAAAATAACCTGTTTTGCTCATGTGAAAATAGGAATGCTAATAACAGGCCTTTGCCCTTCCTGCAGGTTTAGGTAATATGAGCACTTTGAGCTGTGTACAAACAGAAAGGGCTGTGCATTTAACTGCAATCTTCACTGACTGCTGTAATACAAATCATCATCAGATAATTAAAATCACAGAATAATAAAATACTGTTAAAGGATTTTTTTCTACCACTTACATAATATCCATTCAGTCCAACAGAAGCAGAGTTTTGCTCACGTGTCTGGACTTCTTTTGTAAAAGTAGAAGTGAAATCATGGCCAATGGTAAAAAAGGTTTTTTATTACAAGGTGAGTCAATGTTTTCTTCTAAGAAATCAGTTGCTTTCTGGTTTTGTCAAGTGCTAATGGTCACAAGGGAAATAATGTGCAGCTTTGAAAGCCTGTCTTAGAATCTTACAATATTTTTACATAAGGAAAGTCAGATTTTACTCTTTCAGATCCCCACTGTGATAGACATAGAGGTATGATTCACAGGCCTGACATAAAATCTTCCCTGCCTCACTTGTGTTTGAGCCTTGTGTGTCTACTTACTATGGAGTAAGTTTGCAAGTTTTCCTACCTTTATCTCTGTGCTAGAGCTCTGCCTTCATTTCTAGGCAGGGAAAGCAAATCATAGGCTACATCTTTATTGGCAAGTCAAATAGAAACAGGCACAAACCTGAGAGCTTGTATATGATCACCCACTCTGCCAAATTCTGAGCAAACTTAAAGCACTGAAAGCCTGGTCAGGCATTGGAACAGGCTGCTCAGGGAAGTGGTAGAATCAGAATCCCTGGAAATTTTAAAAAGTGCATAGATCTGACACTTAGGGACATGCTTTAGTGGTGACCATGGCACTGCTGAGTTTGCGGTTGGACTCATCATCTTAGAGGTCTTTTCTAACCTTAATGATTCTATGATTCTAAACTCCAAGACATGGATTAAACCAAAGTCTGGTAGCACGACAGCAAACATTGCCTAAGTGCAGCAAGGGCTTAGCACAAGCCAAGAATTATTCCCAGTATCTACTTTAGAGTTTATTTCTTCCTTTTTGATCAGGATTGGAAAGTTTAGCTGTTTGAAAGTGAGCTGTGCTACACTATATCTCAGTGTTAGAGCACTGTCCTTAGTCTGTTTGGTTTACTCATACACAGAAACAGTTCTCCAGTGTTTGAGGAGAAGAAACTCCTGAAAGATTTCAGTAGGTGTATTTGTCATCTGAGCATCTGTCAACTGATAATGAAGTCAGATTAAATATTTGTGTAACAGAATCATAAAACATAGCTGTGGGAGAAACATAGGTCCACTTCTTAATCAAAATCAAGTAGAGAGAAACTCATCTGGACAGATGTTTCTTTAGGTGCTTCCAGATGTTTTTAAAGTCTTCAATGATGAAGAAAACACAGACTTCCTGAGTAACCTCTTCTAGAGCTGAATTAACCTTTGAGACGAATTTTTTTTTCTGGTAATTGGCAGTTGATAATCTTTTTCATTCTTCATGTGAAAAAGAAAGTTCTTGAAGTTAAAAATATCATCAGTCTACTCCCAGTCATATGTGCATATAGGACCCCTTAATTATTGTTTCTTCTTACTATGGCAAGATTGCAGAAGAATAGGGGAACTAGAAAGTGAAAAAAGAGATATAAGAGGGGATTGGAAGGATGGCAGCTTGTAATTTGTAGCAGGAACCATGTATTATACAGGATAAAAATAAAACTTGGACAAGGCTATATTTTGAGGTCCTAGTGGCATCATAAAATACTCTTGCTTTTTGCTTTTATGGCTTATTTTGATGTCAGCAAAGCCCTAAGGTATATATGTAGCCTTGAAATTCAAAAACATCTCTTTAAAGCATTTGGTTTTAAAAGGGACACATTTGTAAGTGGTAAAAAAAGAATCTCTCCATTGTGAAATATCAATTATTTCAGAGTGCTTGGACTAATTTATTGGATTTTATGGGTAAAAGAAATGGAAATTGTTTCTTACATTAAAAATTAATATTTTACATCTAGCTGTGTCTGGCTGGGCAATAAATCAGCTCCTTACAATTACTTATTTGTCAGTCAGCATGTTAGTTCAAAAAGCTGGAGAGCTTGCCTGTGGATCCTGCTCTACTTGAAAGGCAGAGAGAGTTCAGGTCATATCAATTTGGGCCACAGTAATTAAGAACAAGATTGAAGATCCTTCCCCACCTACGTAGTAAGCATCTGGAGTTGCTTTTTAGAAAAGATTCACTTCTCAGCGGCAGCAGCAGTAGCAGAAAATACTGAAGGCAGACAACACTACTTAGGAAGAGCTTTTTCTTAAATGCTTGAAAGGGTTATATATCAACCAAATCTTCAGACTTTCCTTTGAATAAATCTGAGTACTTCATATTTGCTTAGCAGGGAAACATTTATCTTTTCAGCTTGTCTATTTACAACTGAATAACACGTAACGTTCAGAGGATGTATTTACAGAGTCTCTCTACATATGAGCAAATTAAATAAGGCCAGGGTAAGGTAGTGTCCCATGATCACCAAGAGAACTCAATTGCTGACATGGTAGCTGAAGATTTTTTGACCAGTACTCTCCCTGAACATGTTTTAGGAATTATACCAGGGACCATCCTCAGTATAGACTTTGTGGACCTGTATTTTGGCAGGTGAAAAACTTCATCTCTTTGATAAGAGCATTCTGCACCTTTTAAGCCTGGGGTCAGAAAATGGACATGAGCTATTTTCACCGGTGTAGATACAGCCAAAACATTTGAGTTGATGTCAGCAGAATGAAAACCTAATAGAAAAAAAGTATCTTTAGAACATGAGTGACAAATGAGGCCCAAAGTAACATTAAAATTAAAAAAAAAAAAAAAGAGTGTCTCATAGCTACTGATGTAAATAGAAAAGTTCAAATATTTCTTTAGGGTCTTTTTATTTGGCAAGGTGCTATGGTTTGACTCCGGCTAAAATGCCTAGAGCCCACACATAGATCCAAAATTTCTCAGAGAAGGAAAAAAAACTTCGACTTTTGTGATAAGGATTACAAGCAACTGTTTATTAACTATTTCACAAGCAAAACAGGCTCTAACTTAGAATATTAAGTATTAACTACTACTACTACTACTAAAATCAGAACTTAAGAGTTTAAGAGTGGGAAGTTTGATAGATGTTGCAGACACCTTTTCCCCCCCACCCCTCCCTTTTAAGATCCTTCACCTTCCCCCAACAGCTCGGGAAGGCAGGAGTGGGGTGGGGGGCGTTACAGTCAGAGGTTTTCTTTGCTGCTGTTCAAAAGAGAGAGAGAGTCCCACCCCAGCTTTCCTCGTGGGGTCTTCTCCACGGAAACAGTCTGTTGCAAACTGCTTCTTAGCGGATTTGTTACTAACAACAGCTTTTTCAGGTATTGTTGTCACGTAAGTCACTTTACCATAGGTGCAGTCATTCATGTGCCAGCTGCTTGGCTGCTTCAGCGTGGATTCTTCCAGGCCACCAGTCCTCCCAAGAAATGCTGCTCTGCTACTCAGCGTGGGTCTCTTCTTCCCACGGCCCACAGGACTCTATCAGGCTCCTGTGCTCCAGCAAATGTTCCACAGGATCACAACCTCTCTCCTCCAGCACTTTCTGCTCCGGCATGGAAATCTTCCAATCTTTCCACGGGTGTGTATACGAATCTTTGCTCCTATGATCTCCCACAGGTTTGCTGGGGCCCTATTCCAGTGTTTAAGGCATCTTCTCTTTCTCCTCTCTCCGACCGTGGTGTTAATCAAGCTTCCCACCCTCCTCTCTCTTAAGCCACCATGATGTTCTGCCTAGTTTTTTTTATTCTCCTTCTTAAATATGTTATCACAGAGGTGTTAGTAGTCGACCTTGAGCTAGCTTAGAGCAGAGAAAAATTCCAGCAGCTTCTTAAAGAAGCCTCTCTCCTAGCCCCCCCAGCTAATAAAAAACTCTAGCTACTTAAAACCACAACAAAAGGCAACAGAAAATCTTGTTTAATTTTGATAGAATGTAAGTTTTTGAAGCTTTTCTTTGCCATCAAAATGAAAAACTAACTGTAGCCAGAGCTCTAGTTGTACAGTGAAGTATAGTGAAGAATTCTATCATGACAGGGAAACTAAATTAAGTCAATCATATCCAACAAAGATAATTAGTTGCACATTTCTCTCATATGCAATATAGTAAGAAGTAAATTAAATAACTGTGGAAATAAAGTCACTTGAACTTCTGCTATATAGAGGAATTTCAGATCTTTCGAAATTATAGGAGGTGAAGAGAAAGCTTAGACTTCTGGCTTCCCAGACAGCCTCATGTATTAGTGTTTTTTTTCGGTACCAGGATTCTGCTATGGAATTGCTTGGACTGTGTGAGTCTGGGGACAGAAAGAGACGTAGAGAAACCAGGAGATGCATTAGAAAGCATGTTTTCCCACCAGTAGCACTGCAGAAATTCCCATGTCAACTCACTCTATGTCATACATCCTGTGCCTCCACAATTTGCCTAGTATGGGTGAAGCTACTATATTTCTCTGCACCCATTCTTCTCATGCAGCCACTTGTCTCACAAAGTAGCATTTCTCTGACTAAAACTAGAAATAATATTTGGCATCTAATGACGTTTTACTGCTTCTATAAAATCTCTGTATTTCTGAGTGTCAGTTACTGGCATAATTTGATCTCATATTTATGTGTACACAGACAGTCATTTAGTGAGCCTGGTGTAATGAGAAAAAGCTGGCTGGCAAAACCACATCATCCCATCACCCACCTGTAAAATATAGCTAACTTGAATGCATTTGAATGATTAAATATATGAACTAATCAAGGACTGAGTAAAGGGTTTGTGAAGTTGTGGATAAATAGTCCAAAATAAGGTGGTGACAATAAATTGGCAGTGCTTATCTCAAGGTCATATCAAAGCTGTGCTGTCCAAATGATCGTATTAGCTAGCAATGATCTAATTAAAAAGCTGTATACCCAGTTATAAAAACAGAGCACAAGAGTAAACAAGAGCAGAGTCTAGATTTATTTGCCATGAAATGAAAGCAATAACAGTATGATGTTGGAGTGTCCAGCACAAGGAATTAGGATTCATAAATAAAAAAACCATCATCTGCTAACCTGTGAATTTCAGTATTAATGGCAGAGCAATAGCAAGTCTGTTTCAGAACTTGCAGTCACAGACCTAAAGGCCTGATGATGAAGATGATTATGAGTCACAGTTCTTTGAGAGCTCCTTATCAATTTAGAAGATAATGTTCTGCAGTGGATTACTTTGTAAGACCAAAGATGAATGACTAAATCAAAGTGAATTTCATCAGGGGCAAAGGTTGTATGCAATGGAATCACAGGAAATGTAAGCAGCAGGAGCAAGGCAGCAGACACCACTGTGTCACACATCCTGTGAGCAGGAAACAGTGACCCTTGGCCATGTCTCAGAAGATTGTGGCACATGTACTTTTTGGCATGTCAGCATCATAAGCAACCATAGTACAGAGAGAAAGGGAGACAAGACAATTCTGCAGTGGAAAAGGTAAAGGGCATCATCCTACTGACTTCAGCAGTGATCAGATGATTTTCAACAATCTAGCTACAGTGAGGCTCTTGTGTATTGCCAATAAAATCAAGAAGACATCAAGTTATGAGGGTTTTGTGTTTGTTTCTTAACTACATCTGATTGGAAAGCATATATGTAAGCCCTAGAAGTTTATTCATATTTTTAATGTTGTCTAAGAATAAAATCACCTAGACAGGAAAGATAAGAACAGATTCTTTCTGATATAAATGTATAACTTTCATTGGCATTTTAGTGCTACATTCTCTCCTGCATACATATGACCATGCATAATGTGACTTTCTATAAGATAACACTCTCAAATTTTCTGATCTGCAAACTTTCCATTTACATCAAACTTTCCATTTCCTTACTGCTACCTCCAAAACAAGTAAATAAATCAAACTATTTTAGACCAGATACCAACTTTTCCTGCACTTTTCCTATTGTATTACTATTTTCATCTTCAGTGGGCACTGAATACAGTATTACAGGTTTGGGCTGAGCAGCACTAACTTTATCAGCACTTTTGTTTTGGATTCTTCTTTAGTAATACAACCAAATATAACATCTAACATTTCTTGATTTTGGAGGTTTCCTTTCTCCATTTTTCCCAGATCATTTTTGTCATTGAACTGAACTATCAAGCCATTTCTTCCAACATTTTACAGAGTGTTCTGTTGGCTCAGGAGTAACTATTTCACAAAGTACCTGTGGGGTACTTTTGTTCCCTGCTGGTCCAGTCATCCAAACCATCCAAATCTTTTTCAATCTGAACACTTTTTCTTAATTATTTTTCTATGCCTCCAAGGGAGCGAGCGTGGTTCTAGGACCTGGTATTTTTGGTGGACTTTTTACTGTATCACAGAGGATTGTGTTTGTTTTTGGTATGTTTTTCTTTTCTAAGGTTTTTAACTTTTTTTAATTTTTAATGTGCTGGTAGCTTTTCTGTTCTTTAATCAATTTGGATAAATTGTTTCATATATACTCTATAAAGAATTTTTTAATTTGTTCTTTCTGGGTTGCAGAAGGTATTTCCAACTAAACAAGGGCTAAAATGTGGGGAACTAGAGGCCTGTAGATTTGCCTGCCTAGAAAATTATGGAAATACCAACACTGGAAAATAATATTTTTATAGAGGCTTCTTCATGTTTTGAGTGTTCTCACAGGTCTGAACATGTGTTCAGACTGCATAGTTGACCTGAACAAGAGAGATGCAAGACAAAATAGGTTGGTGCTTTCTATGTCCTCTTTAAATCTCCTTTTGCCTAAGGCTGAGATACAGGAAAAGTTTGAGCTATTTTGACACATATTAAGACCCTGACTTCCAGTTCAACTAATTCTTCCCTCAATGTTCTCACAAGTGAGTGATAACATTGTCTAATACTTGAGTTTTTCTAGTTAGGTGAGTGGGTTTAAAAGAAAGCTTAAAAATATGGTAAATGAAATTCATGATTTTTGGAACCTATAAAATTCCTCAAGAGTATACAAAAGTGTAAAGGAAAATAAAGTTGGAAGCTGGAGGCAAGAACAGCAGTTTTTGAGCATTTAGAGCATGAAAGAAGTTAGTTATATTTAAAGACAGATAGAGAAAACAGTTTCTAGAGGGAAGTTAGCAGTGGGAACTAAAGGAGATAGCTGTGGTAGCCAGGAAAGTTGCCTGAAGGCCAAAACAGGATAGAAGCAGCTGTCTAAGTAATTATAGCTCATCTCAATAGAAGTCCTGCATTAAGAAGTAAAGGAAGAAAAAGCACTGACAGTGACAAGGGAGCAGCAAGACCTGAAGAATGAAAGGGCTCTGTAATTCATTGACAAACTGAACGTTCTTTGCTTCAATTTTCCTGTCTTAGTGCAGGCAGACTCCAAATCTTGTGTTAAGGTGGCAGAAGGAACCTGAGTGAACTGACCAGGCTGAGGTGTTCCCCAGCTGTGGGGCAAAGTGTGCCAAGTGTGGATATTCTTCATCCCCTTTTCCTCCTTTAAATGAAGTTGATATTATGTGCTGGGTGTTGCCTGCATTCTTAGAAACATCTTTGGCTCTGGATGCTCCACAGGTATTTGAAAGTATTTTAAAGCAGTGTATTTAATGATGGAGGATACCACCTGGGAGCCTAAGTGAGACTTCAAACTGCCTGAGCTAATTGGATTTCTATTATTTGAGATAATCTTATTGGGATGCTTGGAAATGAGTTTTATTCTTCATTAAAAGGACAAAGGGCTGCATCTTTAAAGGGCAACACTAATGTATGCACAGAGGGCAAAAAATATGTTCTCTAAAGCTCTCTATGGGCTTCTGCCATTTGTGACTAATGTTGGTGCAGGTATTAGGAAAACACAGGCCAATGTAGTGATGAAAAAAGAAGACTGGAGATTAAAAGAAAAGTAGTTTGAAAGCTCTACTCATACTGCTGTATGAAGAATAATATATAATGTTGGTGTAATAAAAATGATAACGTGTTCTGTCATTTTATTTCAGATTAATTAGGCTGTGATCCTGGAAGCTGTTTCTTGTGGCGGAAGCATTGTATCTGGTTAAAGTCCTCTTTCATTTATATTTTACGTTTAGACTGGATATTAGGAAAAATTTCTTCACTGAAAGGATTGTCAAGTATTAGAACAGACTGCCCAGGGCAGTGGTGGGGTCACTATCTCTGGAGTTATTTGAATGCTATATAGATATGGTCTTTAAGAATAGCTTCAAATGGAAAGATCAATTAGACTTTAGGAAGTCAGACTGCCCTGTGAGGGTGGTGAGGTGATGGCACAGGTTGCCCAGAGAAGCTGTGGATGCCCAATCCCTGGAAGTGTTCAAGGCCAGGTTGGATGGGGCTTTGAGCAAACTGGTCTACTGAAAGATGTCCCTGTCCATGGCAGAGGGGTTGGAACGAGATGACCTTTATGGTCTCTTCTAACCCAAGCCATTATATGACTCTGTGTTTTAGTGGTGGCCTTGGCAGAGCTGTGTTAATGGTTGGACTCCATGATTTTAAGGGTCCTTTCCAGCCTAAATGATTCTATGATTTTATATTTTCTATGCTTTCAGTCCAGATTCCTTTCCTGCTGCCTAGTTTGAGATGCAAATGGATCCAGGTCTGGGGAGATATAATGTTCTCACAGGACACGGTGACAAAGTCCACGTAAGGCCCCTTGATGGTTCCCAACATGTTGCTGTGTGGAGTGTTCATGCTCTGGCTGGGATCTGGAGGGAGCCAACTGCCTTACCATGGAGGAATACTCAAGCACAGAGGAAGGGGGAAATGAGGCTGTGTCCACCTAGAAACCGCCTCTAATACTCAGCACAAAATTGCTGCTGGGAGTAATGGCAGACTCTGGTAGAAAATTGCAACACTATTCTGCTGTCCTCCTTTTGCAATGCTTTTACACTAAGAGATTCAGTTTGTGTGGCTGTCTGCAGAAAAGAAACTGAAGTAGATGCAAGAACAATACAGGAGGTCTAACTTCTGTGCAAATGTTTGCCAAAATAATTGTCTATAAGCAAAGAGCTGCTTTCAATGACTTTTTGGAGGCTACTTTTCTCCACAGTAAAATCTGTCAACCCACTCATTTGTATTTTTAAGCACTTTCCAAGCATCATCAGCAGAAACAAACAGGATACCACAGCCCTGAGTATCTGAAGATCAGTAACTTGATTATCATCAAAGAAAACAAAGGTAGAGAGTTTGTCATCTACCCTCACCATCCAAACAAAGGACTCAGCTCACAAAAAACCCAGAGCAATTCGGTACAGACAGAGAACTGCTTGGTGAATGACTGTGAATAGCAAATACAGGAGATTTTGAGTCAGCCTGTGGGAAATGCCTGAAAAGACAAAGTGGGTGCCTTTAACAGCCAAAGTATTTGCTAACATGCCTTGCTTTGTTTCTCTTTCTGTCAGATACCACATTCAGCTGTATCTGAACTGCTGACACCAGCAAGAACCGTGCCTCTCTGTCCCTCTAGGAAGATCCATGAGATACAGTCTGCCTATTCAGCTTGATATAGTAGTGTCTTAGACAATATATAGACAACTGGTCATGGAAGGTGATGAATATAGGTGAGAAGAATTTCGGTGTAGAGGTTCAATATAATTAATGAAGTGTTACTAAAGCATTTTAAGAGAAACTGGTTCCTGCATTTACAATGTGCTGTAATGATTTACTTAGAAGTCCCACTTTAGACTCAGTATACAAGTTACAAATGATGCAAAATGTTACCGATCAGAGATATTGACAATCACTCATTGGTATTGACATATGCAAGATTCTCCACTGGTTGCCAGTGCAATTATGAACTGACTTTAAAGACTTGCTTTTGGTCAAAGGCTAAAAGAAGATCTTATTTCTCATCTTATTTCAAAGTTTCTCCTATCTTACTCTTCAATTGTTTCTTCCAACAGATTATATGTTGCTACTACTACTACTAGTAATAATGTTTTATGTGTTCTATTTTATCTTCTGTCTACTTTATCTGTCTGTCTTTTTAGGACTGTTCATTCAGCTGGAACAGGTGGTGATGCTTTCTAAGAGATATTTCCAATATCACCCCAGTAAAACTCCTTTTCTCTCAATGAGATATTTGGAAATAGGCTCAGGCTTTACATTTTGAATATGTTCTTGAAAAGAGTTTAAGTGATAGATGAGAAAAAATAGGGGTTCTGATTAAGCCAGCTGGATTTCTGCTAAGTCCCTGAGTCCCATGTTTCTTTTGACTAGAAATATCTGAAAATATCATGGAGCCTTGAAAATAAAAGTTAGGAAGACTCAGTATGTTGGAAAGGTTTGTGAAACAAATTAGCAGAAACCAAGCCTCTCCACTTAGCTAAGATCTTAAAATTACCTTGTGCATACAACAGGTCAGAGAACCCCAGTGAAAGTGTCTCTGAAATGTACTGACTTATAGAATCATTAAGGTCAGAAAATACCTCCCAAATCATTAAGTCCAACCATTATGAAGGTGAAATAGGGAAAGGCAGACTGGTTAAAAATTTAGTTAAGCTGCAGCCTTTCACCTATGTTCTTGCCTGAACTTCATGGTACAAACTCACTGAATGTTGCTGCTGAGATCTATTTCCTTTTGTTTCATATAAGTATCAAGAATTAAATTAGCTGAGACATTATTCTTGAAAGAGCCTAAAAGAAAGAATTTGCTCCTTGAGAGTGTGTGGCATGCAGCTTACAGGCTTCTGCTTTAGAAACTGTGTTGCTCTTTATAGAAACGTTAAGTTTACTCTCCACTCTGGCAACCTTGTTTCTGCAGAAAAAAATAACACATCCAACAAGTTATCCTAGCAATAAACATATCTCTGTCTCCTTGTGCTTGAGACAGCTGCTGGTGATTACCCTCCTCCCGTGGAGACAGAAGCACATCTGGTGTCTGCAGAATAGCAAAGAAACAGAAGAGATGAGCCAAAGCAGCCATCCCTGGTGTACACAGCTGCATCATCCTAACACTGCTGCTCCACCTGAGAGCCATGGCTCATGTAAGTAGTGGGCCAGAATGGTCATTAGGAGAAAGTGGAAAATACAAAGTGAACTTTTCTTCCTTCATGTTTCTCATTGTGGCTGAACCATTTGGCTTTGTCCTCAGATATCTGTGTGGTGTTCACTGGTCTCATTCTTCTGTGTTCCTCATGGTCATGTTAAAAAGACCGTGTACTTTTGTAATTTTTGATGAAAATTTCCCTATATGAAGAAGACAAATACAACATCTACCACTCATCAGTTTCTCTAATGGCTTATATCGTGACATATGGAAATAAAGTTACTGAGAAGTTTTCTTTCTATCTGAAATGTTATAATTTCAATATTGTCCATCAGCAAAACACATCAAACCAGAAGCCCAGGTCCTTAGGTATGAGATGAATTTATAAGTAACTGTAAGATTAAGAAAAGAAAAGTAAACGTAAATGGTATGAAGCCCATATGTACATTGCTTCATATGTTTTTAGCTTTATGTGGCAGGATTAAGGCTTAAAACATTTGATAATATATGAAAATGAAAGGTGAGAGTCTCACATGTTGCCTTATACTGATGCTGAGATTCGTAAGAAAAATACTAAATATTGTGAAAATGTTGGCGACAGGTTTGTGCACTGTAGTGTATGGTGGAACGTGTCCATATAGTTGTTTAAATTATTTTTTCTCTTACATTTGTGTATTAAAACTCAATTGCCCCTCCTCCTTTTTAATCCCCAGAGCAAAAGGAAGGGTCAATTTAATAAAAAAGTTCAAGTAAAAAGTCCAAATTTTGTTTTTTTACCAACTGAGCCTTTGACATAGAAAATACCTGCATGAAAAAAACTTCAGTGTCTACTCCAAAATCAAATTTCTAGGCCAATAGGTTTGCTGAGAAGCCATTTTCTATCACACGAAAGGAAGACCTGACACAAACTGTGCCATATTAAAACATATTCTAGGTGGAGCCAAATACATTAATGCAAAATCAATATAGGCTGGATGCTGGAAAAACTGCTGTAATTTGGAATCAGGTCTCATCAGGGTGAACTGACTTGACTTTACATCTTCAATAGGCAATGTCTCCTCTACTTCTTCCTTTTCACTTTTTCTTCCCTGTCAACATACCTTGCTTTGCAGTTGGGCAACCTTTATTGTTGTTGCTCTCTCTTCTATGCCTACCAGCTATTGCCACTAGGAAAACCCTTTTCCTTTTTTTTTTTTTTCACTTGGGTGGTGGGTAGCTTTGATTTAAGTTGATTAACATTAGTTATTATGCCAAATGAAGAGAGAAAGTCAGAGAAAAAGACTCTTCTGCAGTTTATGTCAACTCTGAGAGTGATGACTGGAAGAATATTCCTCTATGTCCGAATCATTTATTTGAAGTTCAAAGTGAGACTAGGTAATAGTCCATATTGCTATGCCATATTCAACAGAATAATATTTTGTTTTCATCAGGATTGACTTTGGCTCCATTAGTTCTCATTTTAGTTTATAGTTTCTTTCTTTCTTTTTTATTCTTTAACCTTTTATTTCTTCATTAATGACATGAGGCACAAATATCTGGCACAATGGGAGAGGAAGAACTACCTCTGTCTCTGAGAATGGTGAGTTGGTACAGATTTATTTTACTTTATTTATTTAAATGATTGTTTTCTCTCCAAGCGAATTGCCCAAAGTCCCTCAGCTGAAAATGTGATAACTGTTAAGGCTGAATGCTTGTAAAATAGAGGAATACAGTAGGCTCATACATTTTCTGAAGAATTTTTATGAGAATCACTTTTTAAAAAAATTCCCAATTGATTTCCTATGTTATTACTCCTCCGGCTTCCAATAATGTTATTTAGACAAAGAAATATTCTGACAGCATATCTTCCCATTTATACTTTGCTTACAGAACTGGCCTATAAATAAGCCATTATAGTCTGGGAAAAATTTGAAAAGAGTAAAACTTTTCCTTTATGTTGCTTAAAAAATACAATCTAATAGTTGTCCAACATGCATTTGCTATTATAATTTAAAATTTTTCTACCTTGCTAAGCATGCAGGGGTGGACTAATTTGTTTAATAAATAGGCAAGAATAGTAAGCAGGTAATTTTATATCCACAGTACAGACCTGATCACTGTGGAATATCTCCATGTTTTCAAGGAAAGATCTATGAGGAAGCTATGCAGCACTAGAAGCAAGCCTAGCAGACCCATTACTATGGTATGAGTGAGTTTTAGGTCAGTATAGTTTAAAAAAATTTGCTCCAGACCAACCCAAATTCAGCTAATCAGTTTAGACAAAGTAGCCAGTATGTGCTAATATGACGCCCACAACAGAACTAATGTGGTAGTTCTGGGCCAAATTCTGCCTGTCATCTCTGTGGAAAGTAGTCCCATTATCTTCAGTCACAATGCATACGCAGGAGGTGAATACATTAGTAAACTAATCAGAAGAGCTCCTTAGAGGAGGCAGCAGGTGGCAGATGCCTTGAGGCGCTGATCTGGTTAGCAGCTTGCCCCACTTCTTCTATTCAGAGCATTATTTTTCTACTATACCAGAAAAAGCTGGAGCCAAGAACACCTGCTGGTGTATAAAAAAATAAGGTTTAGATAATTACAAATATTCCATTGATGGAAAGGTCCCCTTTTACTATTTGTATGTGAGTCCTGGGTGTTGGTTGCATACAGTGGAGCCATATTCTGGTTCTGAACCTGTGGTGCCTCAGTGTGAAGTTTTTGAGTTGAGCAAATTTTAGTTCCAGGTTTGTCATGAGTTTAGGGTAAAGCTTATCTAGAAGTTACATCCATTGTTGTGAGTCAGAGAAAATTTTAACAGAAATCCTGAATCTGTTCTAACATCCAAAGACTTGTTTATCTGCAGTTATATCATTTTTCAGCAACAAAAATGAAAATACATAGGTTTGCTGGCCTTTGGGAAATTAGCAGATTTACTTCAGTTTTAGAAAAGCTCTGTGTATTGCATAGTGCTTTGTAGGCCCCCGGACATAACAGTGCTTGACTAAGAAATTTTTAAATGGAACAGCTTTGTCTGGATATTGGCATTCATGGCATTAATGGTAAAATTTCACCAAAATTTCACTCCCTACAGAAAATTTTTATGTGGTCGCAGCCAAAAGAATGTGTCTTGTCTGGTATCCCACTAAATAAAACCAATAAAGGCCTAATCCAGCTTGTGGTGGTGTGCACCTGCAGTTTATTATGTTTGTCATGTTGTTTCTGTACAGTGCTGTAACTCCCTTGTTTATCCCTAAATGGACTGCTTGGTCATCCCCCTTTTCCTTCCCATACAATTGTACACTCCTGTTCTGTATCCTCCTAATTATCCTTAACCCTTCCCCTGGAGCAAGTTGTTCCATCCCCAAACCATATTTGTATCCTGACTCCGCCTACCCTTCCAGAACTTTCCATGTCAGTCCTGCTTACTCGACAGCTAATAGGTTTGAGTTGCAGGCCACTGGCTTCTCTATGATGTATCCCTTTCCTAAACCCTCCTTATCTTAACACCCATAGGTCCTTTCCCACTCTCCTCCCCTAATTTTGTCCCCATATTTAAACCCCTGCACAAAGCTAGCAAATGCTCTCTGTGGTTGGCTTTTCCAGGGGTCAGTTTCCCCAATAAACTGTTTTCCTGTTTTCTAACCACAAAAAGTCGCTCTTAATCCCTTGCCCTCCAATAGCTGCACCCAGAACACCAAAGGCAAAGAGGTTGAGGAGAAGGCACTCTTCCTCTGAGCCTTAGCCACCTCTGAACTGGTCATCTCCTTGTGAGAGACCTTGAGTTCTAGGGTAGCCCACTCCTGCCTCATGCCCCTCAGCCGGACGGCTGGAGCTGGTCAGGGCTGAAGAGGAGTTTTGGGTCCTTCCCCTGAGGCAGGCACAGCAGCACCAGCTCACTTAAAAGTACCTTTTTACCTGAACTTATGAGTTATTGCATGACTTGGAGGACAATGATACGGCCATGACAGCCACAAGAAGGCAATGACTCTTTTTTTGAGGAATGCAGGTACTGCATGGGAAAAGTACACTGAGAAAGCTGAGAAGGGGTGTGCCAATGAGCCAAGGAAAAATCTCAGGGGCTCAGATAGAAGGAGATTTTGAAGGAGAGGAAAAATGACTGAGCAATGACTGAGCAACAGCAGTGAACAGTTGGTCTCTCAAAAGAAGGTATGTGATCAGATTGAAAACAAAGATAAAGGCATTGATTGTTAAACACAGGGTTATAGTAGACATTAAGAGGTGAAATGTCTGTATAAACTGATATTGTCACAACAACAAAATTGTATAAACTTGCCATGAGCAAATTAAGTTGCATATTAAAGTGTTCCCAACCACCAAAGTGATGCCTGAGCAGCCATCTCATAAAAGTAGTTGAAGCGAGAAACCGTTTTCAGAGGGAACTTGATAACAGGATTATGTGATGAGGTTACAAGATAAGACTAGCAAGATGCAATTATCTAGATCCCTTCCCAGGCCTATTTCTTCAAGAGAAAAGAGGAAATCAAAAGCAGTGGCTTAGAAGGCACTGCAGGTCTGCTTGTGACCCAGCATACAACCTCGGTTTGCCAAGTCTGGATACTAATTCAACTAATCTAGAAGCTTTATAATTGTCTGTTCTCCCCAGTAGCCCTTGGATAAGCATGTAAATGTTGAATGAACTGTCCAAAGATGTGGAATAGTATGCAGTTAATGCATGCAACTACTTGTCCTTCATTGCAGCAGTGCTCTTAACTGCCCGAACAGTCTCATGCTTAAAAGACATCAGCAAGTAATAAATACTAAAAACACAAGTAAGACGGCACTGATGCTACTAAAAAGAAGAAAACATTTAGGAAATTTTCCAACTCCTTGGCCTTTTTCAGATTTTTGTTTGGAGGTACTTATCAGCAATTCATCAACTTGTCAGTTTGCTCCATAATCCATGAGTGCTCTAGCAAAGATCCAGCCTAGCACAAGGAAAACTTTCTCTCCAGTTGCTAGGTAACTCCCGTGTCTGTTCACCTGTGGTACCTGTTATCGGCTTTTCACATCTTTATTTACTTTTCATCTTGACCATAATAGTGTGATATAACTGGGCACAGAGCCTCCAACATTTAAAAGACTTTGCACAGTTAGCAGTGCTGCAGTCCATCCTTGGCTGCCCTCCTCACAGGTGTGTGTGCCATTCATCCCAAGTTAAAAGGAGGTTGAAGTTCTCGGTTTTGGTAGGTTCTATGTGTATTTTAAGACTATTTTGAATTTGTGAATGGGAACCGTTCAATGAGAGATTTTTATCCTCTAGTACAATGGATCACAATGTAAATTCAGCTGTCAAATTCTGGGGAGGGAAATAAATGAATCACACAAATGGAAAAAAAGCCCTTCCTTAGGAACTAGCACAAACTCATCAGTATCTGCTAGAATAAACAGCAAAACAAAAATGTTAAAAAGTTTTAGACAACCCTTACCAAAACCAACTATTTTGCACACTTCTCCTTTGGGAGATAATGAAAAGATAAAAAAAAATACGCATAACCATGTTGCTTACTGCATTGTTAGGAATTGCAGTGAGAAATGTGACATAAAATTATATGCAAACCAAAGAAATAGAACAACTGACTTTATTTTGGTGAATTGCAGTAGCTTCTAACAACCTTATTCTGTTCTTCTAACAGAAGATAACACTTATCACACATGACAGTGAAACATCTTACTTTTGAAATGATTGCTCTAACTACAAATCTTGGTATAGCGTGAAGGTACAACAAACAGGTGGAGTAGAAGGTCAAGATAAAATGTAGAGAACTGTGAGAGATGGACTAGGAAATGATCAGAGTATATCAGCTCCTTAAGTAAGACTAAAAGGTTTGGGGGAATCAGTTTTGACATTTCTTTGCTCATGTTACTGTCTACCAGAGGAAAATTCAGTTGGTATTGTCTTTTACACAGAGGGATCTATACATGTCCAGCTGTCTGTCTCTCTGTATCTCTATAGAGAGATATTTATCAACTAAATGTATACAGAAGTTATTTAATTATTTATTAAGGTAGGAAAAAGGAAGCAAACTCAGAATGCCTCTGGCTGGAAAGAAAAACAGTCCTGCACCTCCTAGTCACTATCAGATGACCTTTTTTGCCTTACTTAGAGTGTAAATGTACAGTATTTGATAGATTTCCTTCATACAATTTCCTGGCAACCAGGAAAACATTACAAACTTCAGAAGGATTCATCACAATACTTTTAAAATCAATTAACACACTGAACTAAATATACAAATAGAGAAAAATTTTCAAGTTGTTTCTTACAATGTGTTCTGATGCTCTTTAAGTGCTTCATCAATGACTTACTATGGGCAATTGGCTGAATTTCCATCATAAACAGACAACCTCATTTGTCCATGGAAAAATGGACAAATAAAAAACTCTAGGTAGATGAACACTCCAGGATGCTGTATACAGTCAGACCCTGCTGGCTGGTGCTGGTAGTTATTTGCATCTTTTGATATTTAAATGTCCCCAACTTCCCTTTTTCACACTACTTTATTTGGAAAGCCAAAGAAGTTTCACAAGTTTCTTGCTTAAGATGCTACATAATAGAATACCTTGAACTTTTGTTTATGTTAAGGTCTTGGAGGTATATTCAGAACTCACAATAGATTTGAAAATTATTTCCACACAATATTATTTCTGTCATGATGGAAAAAACTGATGTTTTGGAGAAAATATGTATGTCTGACTTTTAGACCATCCATCCATGAAATCCAGGTTTGCCCTCTGAGAAGATGGTATATGTAATATTATCTATTTATGATATGTCAGATATGCATGAAACATTAGATTTGCAATAGGAATCAAGATATTTTATAGTCTTGATTCATGATTTTATCAAGTTATTGAGGTCTCTCTGGAAATAGCTATGTTCACTAGGTCTACTGGAGTTGTTCTTCAACCAGTAGTTTCTTTCGCTATTCATTCTTTCACCCATTTCCATCTACCTTGCACACTGAATTAGACTGAAGGTGAGTCTGTGGCAAGTAAATCAGCATCACACAAAAAATCAGAATTAAGTTGTAAAAGCAACCTTAGGAATACAATTTCAGGTTGCTGGGATATTTGGCTTTGTATCATTGACATAGTGTTAGTCCAGTGTTTTGGCTTTGTATCATTGACATACTGTTAGTCCAGTGTTCTTTACTCATGCACATACTTGAACACACATGTACAGTGTCTCATAGGGCAACTAAGACAAGGCACATGTTAGATTGGAAAGAGATACATTTTAGGAGGTTATGGAGAAATTTTAAGTTTCCCTGTGCTTTGCATGAATAGCATATTACCTTTAAATAGTGTGGTAGGATTGATAAATCATATTTAAACTATCTTCCGTAGCTGCCCAATTTAAATGTTGTTGTGCTAGAAACTTTGTTTCATCTGAGTCCCCTTTCCACTGCTTTATAGAATAATGATCCACCATTGCTACTCCTTTTTCTTACATTCGTTACCTATGACCCATTTTCAGCAAGAGGGTAAATCTGTGTTTGAGATTGTTATTCTGTTGGGAGATAAGAGCCATCAGAGGCTGAGAAAGGACCAGAGTTTAGCTCTTGCATGTTCTTGAACGCTTTAATAATCAGCAAATTATATGGAAGAGTCTCTTCTTGGCTGATTTTGAGTTGAACTCAGTGCTTTGTAGGTGTATTAAGAATAATTTTTGCAGGATTAGGTAGTGCTTTTAAGTTGTATTGCAATACAAGCACCACTACAGCTCAAACTGGGGAAAGTATTTGAGGTTTAGATGTCTTCTGAAACATATAGTCTAATATAGATGGTTAAGTACTGTTAGAGCCAGGTTATCTCTGACAATGAGTGACCAGAACTGTTTTCTGTAACTAATGTGCTTAAAATTAATTTAATATTATTTTGATTGGATTTTTAATCTAATATTTATTTTGATAGAAGGTATGAAGAGAGACATAGGGGATTTTTAGGAAAAAACTCAAACCCAAATCATGACAAAGGTTAGATGGTCATTCACAGATTGAGGAATTCCAGTACAGGAGGATGAGAAAGAATATTTTAAGTTAGAAAAATGAGATGGAATGCAGTTTTGTATTATCAGAAAAAAAGTAAGAATAAATTACTTGCACCTGTACTTTTATACTTCTGAGCAACATGCCTTTATATCTGTGAAAAGGAATGGGTTGCAGTCAGGCTAAACACAGGTTTCTACACATTTAATACCACAGGGAGGAAAGAAGTAAACAAGACATATCTGGTGAGTATCTTTCCTAGTAATACCTAGGAGGAAATGGTGCTTTCCCTTGTGTGAACCCACAGCAGTGTTTGTCATACTCAGCTTCATGGAAAAGTAATACATTGTGAACAACTAAATGTCAAAGCACTGTCTTTGTCTCATGAATTCCCTGAGATACAAATCACTGGAGGCCATGAGAATTTTAGGTAGGTGTTATTGCATGTGTTTTGTGGCTTTTCTCCCATCTGCTTGTGTTCTCAAGTTAATATGAGCCATCTAAGCTACTCTTCTGGACCGTTTGCTTAAAAGGGGAAGACATGGTTCTCCAGGAGACTTATCCCACTTTAGCACTTTGTAAAGGACAAAAGAGTAACTCTCCAGTACTGCCTATCTTGCCCCATTGATCTACAAAGGAAACAAATAGCTACTTTAAACTGGTCATTTAGCTTCCAGGTAGATAAATTTGGGCAAAGAGATTCCTGTTCTTAGTGACTGGTAAGTTTGGTTTACTGATCTAATTTTTATATTGTCAGAAATAAGAGAAAAAGGCTAAGCAAGACTGCTTCTTCTCCCTTGAACATCTATTGTTCAAATTCTCACAATGATGCCCTGATACAAATCACTTTGCTTTTCAGACAGACAGACACTTATCTTCATTGAATACACATTAGCTTCTATGGGTTTATCTGCTCAGTCTCCTGAGGACCAGCATTACACCTACTTTTTTTTTGGTTTTGGGGTGGGAGATTGACTGCCTTGTCTTTAAGAGCCTTAATGTATATTTTATTAAAAATCACTCTCCTTTGTTCTGGGGAGTGAGATTTTTTTTCTTTTAGTGGCTGAGCAAAGTCTAATAAAAAACATGGGATTCTTTGGGTGAAGGAGTTTTGAGAAGCCAGTATTGCAGATATTGACAGTAGAACTTTGCAAATTTTGATGGCAAAATTTTCACTGCTTTGGATGGAAGATGGTCTTTTCCCTCTTTTTTGCATGTCTCAACAGGTAAAAATTTTGAGGGTTTGAAAGGAGGATGAATATTTTTACAAGTCACATCCTTAAAAGAATCACTTTATTTGGAACCGTGAGTAAAATAAGAAATTAATAATGCCATTGCTTCACTGTATCAGTTCAGTTAAATCATAGTATTCCTATAATACACCTGTTAACAGGTTACGTCTGCAAATTTTGAGTGTCAGCCTCAAATCAATATTTGATCTGATAAATAGCTCTTCATTATATAATAAAGTAGAATTCTGGGAATATTGTCATATCCTAGGTTGCTGAAGCTACTTGAATCTACATAATGCTTGAGCAGAATCTGTTCCCTGTGCTTATCATACTGCCTTTCCTGTGATAAACATCAAAATACTCTAAAAAAAATTGTGAGGATTTTTTATTTTGTAGCTAGTAAATAGGTAGACTGCAAAGGGAGAGGTAGGCAGAATACATACATGCTTAAAGAAGGTGCTTAATTTGGGGAGCAACTCACTCCCAGCTACTCTAGTGAATGCAAGCATCTTCTAGGAACTTCATAAAACATCTTTTTCAAAGCTCTCAATCCATAGGGTCCTGCTGTTCAGAAGAATATGAATTATTCATGGTCTGTCAGCAAAGGAAGATGACGACAAATGGCACCCAAAAAGACCACGTTGTTCCTTCTAAAATATTAGTTCATGTGGCACTTTTTAAAAATATTGATTTGAAAATTTTGATCAAAAATTGACCTGTCAGGTCCTGTGAGCCCACGGACAGGAGCCTATGCTGGAGCAGGTTTGCTGGCAGGACTTTTGACCCTGTGGAGGACCCACACTGGAACACCCTGTTCCTGAAGGACTGTCTCTTGTAGGCGGGGCTGCCACTGGAGCAGAAGAGTGTGGAGTCCTTCCCCTGAAGAGGAAAGAGCAGCAGAGACAACGTGTGATGAACTGACCACAGCCCCCATTTCCCATGCCTTTGAGGGAAATAGGGAAAGAAAATGGGGAGTGAAGTTGAGCCTGGGAAGAAGCAGTAGGGGGAAGCTGTTTTAAGGGTCAGTTTTATCTCTCATTATCATACTCTGATTTTGTTGATAATAAATTAAACTAATTTCCCCAAGTGGAGTCTGTTTTGCCCATGATGGTCACTGATGACTGATCTCTCCCTGCCCTTATCAAAACCCACAAGCCTTTCCTTATATTTTCTTTCACCTTCCCAGCTGAGGAGAGCAGTGACAGAGCAGCTTTGGTGGGCACCTGGCATCCAGTCAGGGTCAGCTCACCACAGGCAACTAGACAAAAAAATTACTCTTATTCCTAAAAAAAGTTTTTGAGTATGAATGCATTAGAGGCTGTCTGTAAATAAACAATGTCTTTGTTATGTGTACACTGTGTATATCTGTTCATTAATTTAATCAAATTTATATGGAACAGAAGCCAATTTAATCAGAATACACTGTTTTCTCATTTTTCAGTATCTGTTTGTTAAATAATTGCTGAGATTAATCATTAGTACAGTATTATAATGAACAAAGTAATCAAAGATTCTAACAAGATAGGCAATGTTTATGAGAGTTTTAATAAGTTACATTGTGTGTCAAGTCTGACCTACCTGGATATACTCCTTTTCCCTTCATTTTTTATAAAAGGTAATATTTTACATTCATATTTTACATTTTTATAATGATTTTAAATTTTAATGAAATAGAAGAAGAAGACATAAGCAAAATATGCTCCTTAAGGTGACTCAGTTATCTCTTCTTGAGATAATGTATTTTTGGCCTCATTTGTTTGTTCATATTAATGTACCTTGTATTTACAGTTTAGCTCTCTTGTTTCCCAAGGTCTTTTTTCTGCTTCCTGAGTTCCAGCTGTTGTCAGGCGATTGATCTCACCAACAGATAACATTTTCTTTTTTTAATGATAAATAAATGTTACATTTTACCTTGGAAAACGCCTGAAACATTTTAAAGTTTTTGAAATCGTTTAGGTTGTTGGAAGCCCTCAGCTACCAATCAATGGGAGGTGAGAATGACCAGATGAAAGCAAAATACTCTTGTGAGAGTCTTTGTCCTGTTATGCCCATTTATCTAAGTGGCTTAAGTCCTGTATCTTAGTCACCAAGTGAACAACTGAAGTTAATTGCAGGTGTCAAGGTCTTCAGACAAAAATAGCTGATAGACCCTAATTGTCTTCAGGTAAGCAGAACTGTATCTACTGAATTATACTTTTTCCTATGTATTTATCTTAGAACACCTTTTGAGGCTTACTACATATCCAGTTTTCTAGATCTTAGTCTGTCCTTTGAAAATAATTGTAATGTTGGATATTATGTGATAGAGGTTTTTCAGGCTGCAGTATCTTCAGAACTCCTTCTCTGTCCAGGGACCAGCTGGGAAAAAAAGCCCATAGCAAAAGTTCTGCTAGGAGATAGAAGGGAAAGTAACCCAGCACCATGAAACAACTGTGCAGGTAAGCAACTGGGAATATGCAGGGTAGAGTACATACAGTCTGCATGCCTTTCTTACTGATCCACATGCAGCCACCTGAATGTCGACCTCAAAACTAGAAACAAACAGGACAGGACTGGACATGAGGAAAGCACAAGGTTGTGCGTTTACAGACTCTTTTAATTGGATATATTCACTGACTAGCTGTATTTTCTGGATTCTAGCCTTTATGATGATAACATAAAGGTTAACATCAGAAAAACAGGGCACATTTTTAATACTGGTAGAAATATTTTACTGGGTTATATTTATAAAGATACAAAATTGTATTGATAAACATGCATGTGAGTTTGAGGTTGCAATTCTTTAAACGAGTTTTACCTTAAGAAAGGCTTTGTGACTGAGTGCTTCTGAAATGCCATCAATGAGCATGGTCACATAAAATAAAAGCTGTGGGAGTAATGTAGTGATAGTGACACTTTATATGATGTATACATACAGGGAGACTCATCTCTTTTAAGTGTTCAATACACTTAGAATCATAGGATCATTTAGGTTGAAAAAGATCTTTAAGATCATCAAATCAAATTCTAAGCCTAACACTGCCAAGTCCACCTCTAAAACACACCTCTAAGTGCTATATCTACATGTGTGCTAAACACCTCCAGGGCTGGTGACTCCACCACTTCCTGTGCAGCTTTTTCCTTAAACATAGGGACTTAGTGACAATTTAGACACCCAAAGGTCCTCTGCCTGAGTTCCAACTGCTGTTCCACATCTGCAAGGGGCTCCTACAACTCCTGTATTCTATCTGCCAGCTCCATGTAGATGTCTCAGATACTGCTGAAGCATTCAAATGTCTTTGAATGACCTTGTTTAAACGAGTAAATTGAACTCTGTGTGAAAACTTACTGTCTATCCTGGACTTTTTAGTTGAGCTCTTTCTATGAATAATGGACAGAAACAGGGTACTTGTAAGATAATTTTCTCATGTCATCCTTAGGAGTCCAAAATCGGGAGAATTAATATCTGAAGGTATTTGTCTTTACTCTTGGTAGGAGACAGCTTTACACTCATAGTCAGCCTTACACTCCAGCCATCTTCAGTGCCAGACATGTTCATCTGAGATGGTCACTCCAGGGTCCATAAATTGCCATTACAGAGAAATGGGCACTTCTAAGAAGTGATTGGTTTTACCTACTTTTTATTGTCTAAATGACACGAAGCAATAAATCCCACCCTAGGTCCTAAGCTTTTAAAAACCTTGAAAGTTAGGTGAAATGAATCCTCAATAAATTTTTCTTGAGAGAAAAAAGCTTTCCTTCATTTGCAAATACATCTCCAAATCACTTAGCTCAGCACAGAAAAAATGCAGATACAAGACCCCAAATTACATTGACTACAGAATACTCACATAATGATGCATTAATAGTACAATAATTGGATATGAATTCTGAAGGTATAAGTAGGCTGTTTGCATCCTATGGTCTGTGTTCCAGCTTTGTCTACAGGAGTGAATTTCACCTTGTAGTTGAAATCTTGATTATACAGCTCCACGCAGCTGTGGGATGAGAATTGTAAAATTAACGGTGAGCACTCAAATCCCAACATGTGGCCCTGGACATACACCCACCATGCAGTGATGGAAGTGAATTTTCTTTTAGCATGCACGTGTGGGCTAATGTGGACACACTGTGATTTTTTCTCTTCCACTGGCAAGAGGAAAAGAAGAATGGAAAAAAAGTGAAGTCTTTATTACAATTTTTGCTAGCACTAGTCTTCATCTGCCTTCTTAATTAGTCCTGCTGTGTGGTTGAGACTCCACATAGGCTGTCATGGCACAGTGAAGACCTATATATTATAATACAGCAATTATATTATTTAACCTCACACTTTCCTGCATGAGTGACTGATTCTATCTCACATGCTGCAAACATTTGTATTTGGCAAATATGTGGCTGCTGCTTTTAATGACTGAACTTACTTGTTTCAATAGGGTTTGTCCACTCTGTTATCGAGTCTCTCCAGGCATGAGTGGAATAAAAAAACTGAAAGGAGAGCAGTCACTGAAATAAATATAATTTATTTTCTTTTTTATGACATGAAATTTCGGGACTCAGGTTCCTGGTGGATGGGGAAATTATTACAAAACAGAATTGAATTTTTGAAGATGAGGTTTTATTTCTAAAACTCAGAAGTTCCCATTTGGATTATTAGTCAGGCTTTTTGGATATGTCCTCTCAACTCTGTCACTTCTAATGGTCTCAAATATGCATGAGATAACCAATCATTAATTGCTATTAATTATGATTTTCATCTACTGTGTTTTTGGCACTGAAATTGTTAATTTATGGGTCCATTTTTGGTGTGGACAATAGAGATTTTCTGTTTTATCTGGCATATTGTTGTATATAGGTTCAGACTTGCACAGTCTCATATTCATTGTCCAGATGCTGAGCAAATCTCTCCTATGAACTTTGGCATTTGGCTTCTGCAGCATGAAAGGATCTTCATGATTGAGTAGAACATGAATAGCTACTAAAGAATTATGCACATCAAGAATTCAAAAAGCTATGCAATAAAGTTTATCACAAACTCATGGTTAACACTTTTTAATTGAAATTTGCTATACAAAGGTTTCAACCTGAGCACAATTCTTATGGAACAAGTGAAGTGTTTTACTGTTTTCAGAAAGTCAGGTTTAGTTCAGGTGACTGTCACTCACATGTATCCGTGTATGTTAGCACAGGATTTATGTTTTTATTCTAAATTACTTTTCCCCCCACTAAGAGAAACTAGGATATTGTTTTTCATCTTCCTAAAACCCAATTTGAGGGAAGAGAACAAGCTCCAGTTCATGTACGTAGCAGCCATGCACTGAGAGCATCTGCTTCAGAGCATTATATGTTTCTGTCCTTTTTCATTTCTCTTAAAACTATTCATTAATTTTCTGATTCTCCAGATTCCTTGGGATTATGCTTGAAGCTCTGTTTTATTGCATCTGTAACAGTATACTGCAAAAGGGTGAAGGTTGTCAATTCAATGTTAAATATTATCTTGGGTTACAAACATTCTTTTGTCATTCTGCTCCCAAATCTAAGTTTTCCTCTGTGCTTTTCAAGCTATTCAAGTTACACTACTCTTTTATTTGGCTGCATGCTCAACATGTCATCCTTCTACTAGAAATGATACTTTTGTGACATAAAATACAAGATTTTCTCATATCAGCAAGATGCACGCAAGTCTAAACTGCTAAATCATATGCTCTTATTATGTCATCTTAAAGGCCTTATGGTCTGTCCATATTTAGGTGTAAGAATTTGTTGAATAATTTCTAAAATGGAGAAAGTAAATTTGAACATTATTGAAATAGCACTATCTCCCTGTAGAATAGTTTGATATCAAACTTCACAGAGTTTAGTTTAAATACTATTTTAAAGGAGACAATGTGACTTTTAAAAAATTTAAATATTTGACATTTTTCCCCCACCTTTCTTAAATATTCTAAATAAGATGTTTAGTTTTCTTTGGTTTAATTAGTTTTTTTAACTTAACCTTTCAGTTTAGAATGTTCTTTAAAAATAAATCAATTTCATTTTAATGTTAGCATAAACTATTTCAGTTTGCTCCAAATTGACCTGCTATGGATGTTTCATTTTATACAAAATTTCAAACATTTAGCTTGATTCTGGATAAAAATGGCAGTTTTCAACTTTTAAAAAGTACATTGAGACTGTAAATTTATTTTTTCATCCCACTCTGGTTTTGTGTTTTGTGAGTAAAGGGTTACCATTTCTTCAGCAGGTTTCTCCTTCCATGCTGTTTCCTACTATCAACTAGACCAGAATGACTGGCAGGTATTACATGTCCATCCACTGGGTGTCTGTAGTCAGGTGAGATGAAATTCATCCCGTGCCTGTAGGACCTGGAAAATGTCAAATCACCTGTTGCCTTATATGCAGGTGAGAGAGAAGCCTGTGGTCAGTGAATTTTGTTTCTGTTCTCTCATAGAGAGAATTCATAGATTTGATATGGAATCCACCCAGCTTTCCCATCCAGGAGCAACAATTAGC